>VDFB02281492.1:959694325-959802887 GCA_007258455.2 Sequoia sempervirens | reverse complement strand
GGAGTGAGAGAATTAGGAGGGGAATAATGAGAGAGAGAGAGAGAGAGGGAAAGAGATAATATTTAAATATTTTATATGTTAGTAATATTAATTAGTTATATAATATTTTATATAGTAGTAATATATATATACATTAACTAAAATATAGAAATAATATTTAAATATTATATTATTATAATATATTATATATTAAAATTATAAACTATATTGTATATTCTAAAGCTAGATATATTAAAATAAACATAAAATATTTATTGCATTTTTTAAATCATATATTATACGATTAGTAAAACATATTTTAAAATCCATATATAAACCAAATCAGATATCCGATTCAAGCGGATATCCGATTTGAAAATATCGATTTCTGATATTTCTAACACATAATTTATTGCCTAGGGATTAGCCTCGGGCTTGCTTTGGTATTTGGCTTGGACATGCCAATCCTAAGAAGTCAACGCAAAAAACGTGTTTGACAACTTACCTTGTTTTTCTAGACTTCGTCCATGTGGCTGACGACTTTATTTTTGGCCAAAATTGATGAAACGAAAAGGGTTTGTAGAGGAGACTCAACTTTCCACCAATATAAATTATTCTTTACTTTGAATTTAATAAATAATTATTATTCATTTTCTATTAGAATTACGACTAAAGTCCTGATTGATAGAATGATTGAAAAACATCTATAACTTTCAAACGGTATCATATTTTTGAATCCAAAATATGCATCACATTTTATGCTTCAGATACTGTAGGATTAAAAAGGAAATTGAATTTCATGAAGTTTTGACCAAGTTAAGGTGGTCAGACATACGAGTTTTTATATTTTTTAAAAGTTGTAATAAAAAATTCATAATTAATTATTTACTTGGAAAAAAATTACAAAAAAATGTGTGTTACATCCGTACATGAGTCCTCTACTTATATCTAAAATATTATCATTTTATTGTGGTTAGGGTGGTCATACATACACCTACTTTTTATTTTTTCCTTGAAATTTAAGTACTACTGCATTGAAATTTCAAATTTTCACCAAATAGACTTTTAAAAAAATAAAATAAACTTAGTAGTTTAGAAACTACATTCAATTTGCCACAGATTCTATTATTACATATTTTTGAAATAATATAGATAACTTATTCAAATTTTTATGTCAAGTTGCCTAACTCTGATTTTTCTGAATTTTCATTGCCACTTAAGGGCCTATTTTTTCCATGATGATCCTGCACATACCCAAAAGTAAAACATAAAGCAATACAAATGAAAAAATAAAATTTCCATCAAATTGACAAAAAAATGTTATAAACACTAAAAGTTGAAAGTTGTCATTCTTGTTAGGGTTTACCAAAAATAAAAATGTTGTTGATTTCTAATATGTCGTTGACCTTCTCCCTCGGTTCCCAATATCATTATTCAATTTATTAAGTCCTTTGCAACGTCAAGTTACTGACCCCTTGGCCTTGATGTCAATCCTAGCACATTAAAGTTTAAAACAACTTTAAAACACATGTTTATTATTTATATCATAATTCATAAATTACTCAATTGTTCGATGAACATTTGATGTATGGTTGTAGTTGCACTCGAGAATGAAATGCACAGAGCACTAGTCTTGTGCACTTAAACCTCCAAAATCACCCTTTAACTGTTAGATTTACAATGATCAATGGTTTAGAATTCGCTACCAATGCAGGACTAAATGGCTAGTGAAACAAATTTGTAATGATTTCATATCGTTTGAAGTTTGAGGGGCACTGGCAATTTAAAAAAAATTCATTCTGTCAGAGTCCAGACGTCAATCAAATTAAACATTTAAATAACTGTAAGGCTTAAGTTACACGAATCGATTAAAATTTAAGTATGTTTTTTGGTTTGCGCTAATCACGATTATGATTCATGAATCATGATTATACCTAACCTAACATGTGACACGTGTGAGGTGTACACAGGGACCAGATTTGTAGTGGCACTATTGGCGACACTTTTTCCCATAAATAAGGATAGTGAGCACAACTGAAAATGGAAATCATTCGTTGAAGGCTAAAGGCTTTACTATTGAGAATTTGAGTGCAATGTTTGAATTGTCATAAGGGTTTTCATTTTGTAGGGTTAATAAGGAATAGGATTCAGGAAGAAGATGATGTGTCATTATTGAGGATACTCTAAATTCTCTTGCTTGTAGTTATGTAGTTACAGAGTAAAAAACCAATTTCCTTCAAGTTTAGAATGGGTGGAATCGAAAAGAAGTTGATTTAGTTCACCTAACTTCTCAGACAGGTTTTGAGCTAGGATGAGGAGCTCTGATGGAGATAAGTGCTCTCCCAGTGCATGGAAGCTACAAGTAGAAGATGGGAGCAGTTTTACAACCCCTCATCTTTTGCATGACTTTGATTTTCAAAGGGGAGAAGTACATTTTGTATCTTCACAGCTCCCATTTCCTCAGTTTGATTAGCCCGCCTTTCCCCATGCATTTATTTTTAGAGCCATGGCTAATCCCAGAAATTGTCATTCTTGTTAGGGTTTACCAAAAAGTGAAATTCAGAGCGCATGGTTGACCCGACAAGTCCCATTTATTTTCAGAAACACATGTATTACATTTACGTTTTCACTAGTGATCCACGAAAAGCTTGGTGCTTGCGCTTACATTTGTATTTGTACTATGCAATAATGTGACATTATAATTCAGTTGTAATAAAGTAGATGGTTGTGCTATTAATTTGACATTGTAATTCCTTTTACTAAGTCCTTTGCAACGTTAAGTGTTACTGTGCTATTAATTTGACATTATAATTCCTTTTATTAAGTCCTTTGCAATTGCAACGTTAAGTGTTACTATGCTTAGTGCTATTAATGGTTGTGCTACTGCTATTAATGTGACATTTTAATTCATTTTATAAAGGCCTTGATAATTTGAGCACATTAATGGTTAAAAATTAAAAAAAAAATTAAAACACATGTTTATTATTTATATCATAAGTTACTCAATAGTTCAATAGAACATTTCATGTATCATTGTAGACTCAAGGGAGCAAAGCAAGCTTAGTCGCTAGGCCTTCGAGTTTTATAACCATCTGACATGTCGCATTGTCGTGGAGTTCTAAATTTTCATAACTACTCGATTCCCCAACTTGGTTCACTTTGTTGAGTAACTTAAGTTCATGCATACATAACCCAAAGTGGATTTAGTCAATGATTCAGAGGTTTCGAGAACATTGAAACTTTAGACTTTGGTTTTGAGGTTCCAAGTTTCAGTGACCATGCGACATGATGGACTTATCTTCCTTTCAAAGGTGTCATCGTCTGACATCTCATTGAATGCTATGTACGGAATAATCTTGAGTTGTCTTTTCAAGAATTTCCAAAAGCATGTAGGTTTAAAGGCTATCTTTTCGAGGTATGAAATTGAATGCCGCATTTAAAGCATGTCCTATAAAAGATAACAGCATACGTGGGTAGCGAAGTTTTACTCAGACATTTAGCCTGCTCGTTTTACTCCACATTGATTGCACGTCTTGTCATTTTATATGGCTTGAAGGTCATGAGAACTTATTTGTTAAAGTCTCGGCTGTACTTCTACCTGTTGTTGTTATTTCTTCAGAGATTCAACCATCTCATTAGGCATAGTGAGCTCATGTAGTCTGAAATTGAAAATTGTTGGCTCGGTGTGAGGGATATGGAGCTAGGACTTTTTAAATTGGAAGAATTTTAGGCATCTCTAGACAGTAAAGAAAAATTTTCTATAGATGTGAAGGTGTTCAAAAGTGGACTAACTCAGGCTAGAGGTTTTCCAGAAGGAGTGTTGAGTGTTGACCTAATTGCTGCATGTGCAAGAAGGTACATTCCTGAAACCTAGGAAATCAAGGCCGTGAATGAAACCATTATAGCTAAAAAAATTTCCAAGGTCATTTCTCAAGCATTGGGAACTCCAGAGAAGGCACCCGTAAAGGAGATGTCTATTGTAAGAGCTAACAAATATTTCAGGACTAATGAAACCTAGTGTAAAAATTCTATGGCCAAAGGGTGGTTAAAATCAGAGAAGAAAGGTAAGTCTCAATTTCCCAATAAACTTAAGAGGACACATTTTAAAGCATAAATTGTTGATATTATTTCTTTACTTCATCGGATCGTCGGGAATGCACAAGTTGAATTATTTGAAGACTGGATGTGTTAGTTCATTTTAGTTATCTGTGATGATAATGTGTTTATTAATTAGGCTGAGATAATTTGCTTTCACTTGCATGAGCAATTAGTTAAGTTTCAGAAGACTTCTACCTTTCATCTATGTTCTTGTTTGATATATATCATTGCTAGTCAAAGAGCTTATTAGCCAGGGTTGAAACCACAAGTACCACAAAGTCCTGGCATGCCTGTGTATAAGTGTTATCTGCAGTTTACCAGGCAAGTTGGGATGGGAGAATATTGTCTTGTTAATGATACCTTTTTAATGGAAGCTACAATAAAGTTGGATGGAAACCCTGAAATGCGTTTTTACCCTGAATCAAAATCTTTGGTGTTGAAGTTTGGAAGTTTTTATATCTAGTTTGATAGATTTTCTTATTTGAGAATTGGAGGTTACGAGAAGGCTCCACTTAAATTTCCTAAGTACCCTGAGGATTTATTGGTATTTTTGGAGGTTCACAAACAAATGGCCATAGTAAATATAAAATACATGAATATGGGAAAGTGAGGGTATACCTTCCTGTTAGTTACTCCTTCTTTCTCTTGCGAAATTAATCAGATGGCTAAGAATGTTGAAAGGATTCTAAAAGAATACAATCTCCAGTACTTTTTTGTAAGAACTAATTTTGACAGCAAGGGCTTTCTAAGAAAAAAATTGTATGCCTCTGGCTCGTATTAACACCAACCTTCAATCGAAGATTTTTGGGAAGATTGTGCTGATGAAAATGAATTTTTTAGAAGGGACCATATGAGGTTAACCCTTGAGAAGATGAAAAAATTTGTCTCTCTTTCCAAATTCCTGAAAATGTGTCTGAAGATTCGATGGTTCTTGATCCTAAATATGAGAAGTTTCCTAATAAATCACATCCCAAAGTTGACTAGGATAAAGATCAAATTTTATATATGATTAAACGGGCCGAACCAGTACTCAAAAGGACTCAGGATTGGTTGGAGGGAAAATGGCGTAGGATTTTTGGTTCTATTCATGAACCAAAATCCTTGCAGAAAAATGAGCAAGGATCTAGCCAAGTAGTCCATGGAGGTACATCATTGAAGAGGATAGTCATCAAGTCTTCTAGCACCAATTCATAATCTAGGGGTGATGGTGAAAATCCAGAGAAATCAATTAAATCAAAATCAATATGTGAACAAGACAACCCATCCACCCTTGCTCTTAAAAAGAAAAATGTCCAAACAAAACCTATGTCAGATGATTCAGAGAGCATCTTTAAGCATATTGTTGAAGATAGTACTTTCCCACCCTTGTCTGAAGAATCTTCTACTCCTATAGAAAACATATAAATTATTCCTAGTGAGTCTAGAGAGGTTGTTCAAAGTGATAAAGCCCCCAGTCTAATAGAAAACTCTCCAGTATGGTTGAGGAAAGCGGTATAAAAGAAGAGGAAATACACTCGTATGATATCTGTTTGTGTAGATACAGTGAAAAAATTACTCCAATCTTCCTCAGGGCCCAAGAAATCCTAGAAAATGTCAAGAATTATGAATGATGTTGTCTCTAGTAATCAGGTGTTAGAAATTGTAGAACCTCTAAAAGTGGTGTAGGAGCACCCAGGTCATGTATTTCCTTCAAAAGGCTAATATGCCAAATTTGTAATGTTCAAGGCTAAAAAGATGAGTCAAGGCCATGTAAAGCCTACTTTGAATGTATTCAAATCATTTACTAAGTCACTAGGTGGTCACATAATTGAGTTTTCAAAATATTGTCAAAAGGTGGGAGAAGTTGTTATAATGTAATTATGTAAACAAAGTGCATAAAACAAGAAAATTAAGAGTCTTGAAGTAGTATTCAATCGGTGGGAAGTTGTGAAGTCAGTTACTAAAAGGGGAAAATGTATAAAAATAAAGTGTAAGGTGAGGAAAAGAGATCCCATTGTATTCTTGTAATCAAAACTTTGAAATAAAATCCTTGTTCTGCAATTTCTAAGTTTTCTCTTTTTTTACCAGTCCCTGTACGGACTGTACTAGAGCCTAGGGTTATAAATTTTTTGTTTCCTTATCAAGTAGTGAATCATCCATCAGTTAGTAGTGTTTTGAAGAGGATTTACACAATTTTAAGAGGTTTTGAAAAAATATTTGAGTAAACCCTCAAAGCAGGGTTTGAGGTCCTTTAAAGAATATAACCTCCATCCCATCGATGTAGGTATGATAGGTCAATGGGATGGATTGAAATAGGAGTATTTTTATGTGTTTAGTGTTTTTTTATGGTGGCAGGACAATAGAAGACTTGAACACAAGAATATGATGTTGATTCAAGACCAAAACTAAGTTTTTCCATTCAAAATTGGTGGTTTCCAAACAAGGAAAAGAAGAAATATCAAGTGCATGACCTTGGAGATAGTTTGAAACGCTTGGGAAGACATGATGAAGCATGTTTCAATGATTGGATAGAGTATTGGAGGTTTCTAAGTATGAGTTTCATGAAACCCTCACTGTTTTGGATGATTTTCTACCTACAAACAAGGGTTTGTTAATATGTTGTCATAGTGGGTCTTTTAATCCCTGAAAATGGATAAATTGGGAGTTTTGTAACATTTACTAATATATTTTTTTGGGTTTTGAGTGATTTGGAGTAGTGTGAAGGTGACTTACTTTGTAAAAAAGGCTTATTTTACTAGCCTTTTCCAGCCTTTTATTTTATTGGACAGAGTATTGGAGGTTTCTAAGTATGAGTTTCATGAAACCCTCACTGTTTTGGATGATTTTCTACCTACAAACAAGGGTTTGTTAATATGTTGTCATAGTGGGTCTTTTAATCCCTGAAAATGGATAAATTGGGAGTTTTGTAACATTTACTAATATATTTTTTTGGGTTTTGAGTGATTTGGAGTAGTGTGAAGGTGACTTACTTTGTAAAAAAGGCTTATTTTACTAGCCTTTTCCAGCCTTTTATTTTATTGGACAGAGTATTGGAGGTTTCTAAGTATGAGTTTCATGAAACCCTCACTGTTTTGGATGATTTTCTACCTACAAACAAGGGTTTGTTAATATGTTGTCATAGTGGGTCTTTTAATCCCTGAAAATGGATAAATTGGGAGTTTTGTAACATTTACTAATATTTTTTTTGGGTTTTGAGTGATTTGGAGTAGTGTGAAGGTGACTTCCTTTGTAAAAAAGGCTTATTTTACTAGCCTTTTCCAGCGTACAATATAAGAACTAATGATTTATTTAAGGTAGGTTATGGAAGGTCTTTGCTATGTTGATGTGGACATAAAAGAGTCTCTAAATATGTATTTTTCTCTTGGTATTTACATATGGGTTGTGGAATTCACCTGATTAAGGGTTTTGAAACTTACAAAGTGATTTGATGAATGACTACTAAAACAGTGATTTGTTCAAAAGTAATGATAATGCTGATTAGTTTGTGATGAAACTTGCTTGCACAGTGGTATTGGAGTTGTACCTATGCTTGGTTAAGGTATGGAAGGCATATTTTGACAGTATGGTGTTTGGACTTGTGTGTTCTAATGGTTTTTGTATGCAGATATGCTGGGACAGTCATGTGACTGATGAAAGTTAACTTGGACAGTATTTTGTAAGGATGCTATGGACAAATTTATGATGTTTTACAGTGCTTTAAAGATACGGTAACAGGTTAAGGTGAGATTAAGAGAATGGTGGTCTTTTTCCTTATGATGTAAGTCATCAAGAATGGTGAATTTGGTGATTTGTATCATGATAAATGCAGTGGTTTGATGGTTTGATAAGGGAGAATTTTTAGTTGTTCTTTTTTCTTGAAGAATGAATATATTGGTTTTGAGTTTGAGAACTTGGAGAATGTTGTAAATATAGTGAAATGAGTTTGATTTTGATGAAAGTTAAATGAAATGTTGAAATTTGTATACTTGATCTTCTCCTGATTTTGTTTGGGATTGAAATCCCTTGAAGAAATAAGGTTGTTGATGGTGTTGGTATGATGCTCTGCATCAAATTGGTATCAGAGCCTGAAGATGCTCTAGGAGATTTGTTTAAGATTATGTTGTTGCTGATAGTATCTTGATATTGTTGGTTGGTTGTAGGTGCTTATCCATCTAAGTTGCATTAAGAAAGTCCAAGAGACTAGGGAAGAGTAAGTGGAACACCTAGGTGAGGCAAGATGAGTTGTGTTATAGTTAGAACTTGATGGATTCTTTTATGAAAGCACTGAAGAGTTGCAGCCCTGTTGAAGGATACTCCACTGATGCGAGTAGTAGAAGTTGAAGTTGAGAAGATGATTGTTGAGGAGAAGAAGTAGTTTGCAAGGACAGCCATGTGTCCTCGGTTGAGAAAAGTGTGCAAGAACAGTCATGTGTCCTTGGTTGAGCAAAGAGTTGGAGGAGAGATGAAAAGGACAATCTTGTGTCCTTTTGAAAGAGAATTTAGTTGTGAACCTGATGATGAAGAAAGGCAAGAGGCAGAGATGAAGATAGAGATGAAGGAAAGAAGATGATGAGAAAGTAAGGATAAAGTGAATACAAGAGATGAAGGCAAGGCAAAAAGGAAAAGAGAAGAAAGAAAAGATGACAAGAAAAGGAAAAGACAAATGAAGATTCAAGAAGAGAGAGGCAAGAAGATGAAGAGGACAAAGAACAAGGTAGATTGATTTTTTTTTTGTAGGTACAAGTGAAGATGATGCAATGTGTTTCCAAGGGACTTGGAACTCTTTGTTGGTTGGTTGTATGGTGCAGGAGCACCCAGGTCATGTAATACCTTAAAAAGGCTAATATGCCAAATTTGTAATGTTCAAGGCTAAAAAGATGAGTCAAGGCCATGTAAAGCCTACTTTGAATGTATTCAAATCATTTACTAAGTCACTAGGTGGTCACATAATTGGTTTTTCAAAATATTTTCAAAAGGTGGGAGAAGTTGTTATAATGTAATTATGCAAACAAAGTGCATGAAACAAGAAAATTAAGAGTCCTGAAGTAGTTTTCAACCAATGGGAAGTTGGGAATTCAGTTACTAAAAGGGGAAAATGTAAAAAAGCAAGTGTAAGGCGAGGAAAAGAGGTCCCATTGTATTCTTGTAATCAAAACTTTGAAATAAAATCCTTGTTTTGCAATTTATGAGTTTTCTCTTCTTTTACTAGTCCCTGTACGAATTGTACTGGAGCCTAGGGTTATAAATTTATTGTTTCCTTATCAAGCAGTGAATCATCCATTAGTTAGTAGTGTTTTGAAGAGGATTTAAATAGTTTTAGGAGGTTTTGAAACAATAATTGAGTAAACCCTCAAAATAGGGTTTGAGAGTTCTTTAAAGAATATAACCTCTATCCCATCAATGTAGGTATGATAGATCGATGGGATGGATTGAAATAGGAGTATTTTTATGTTTTTAGTGTTTGTTTATGGTTACAGGACAGTAGAAGACTAGAACACAGGAATATGATGCTGATTCAAGACCAAAGCTGAGTTTTTCAATTCAAAATTGGTGGTTTCCAAACAAGGAAAAGAAGAAATATCATGTGCATGACCCTGGAGATAGTTTCAAATGTTTGGGAATACATAATGAAGCATGTTTCAATGATTGGCTGGAGTATTGAAGGTTTGTAAGTATGAGTTTCATGAAACCCTCATTGTTTTAGATGATTTTCTACCTACAAACAAGGGTTTGTTAATATGCCATCATAGTGGGTCTTTTAATCCCTGAAAATGGATAAATTGGGAGTTTTGTAACATTTACTAAGACTATTTTTTGGTTTTGAGTGATTTGGAGTAGTGTGAAGGTGACTTCCTTTGTAAAAAAGGCCTATTTTACTAGCCTTTTCCAATGTACAATATAAGAAACTAATGATTTCTTTAAGGAAGGTTATTGAAGGTATTTTCTATGTTGATGTGGACATAAAAGAGTCTCTAAATATGTATTTTTCTCTTGGTATTTACATTTGGGTTGTGGAATTCACTCAATTAAGGGTTTTGAAACTTACAAAGTGATTTGATGAATGACTGCTAAAACAATGATTTGTTCAAAAGTAATGATAATGGTGATTAGTTTGTGATGAAACTTGCTTGCATAGTGGTATTGGAATTGTACCTATGCTTGGTTAAGGTATGGAAGGTAGAGTTTGACAGTATGGTGTTTGGACTTGTGTGTTCTAATGGTGTTTGTATGCAGATATGCTGGGACAGTCATGTGACTGATGAAAGTTAACTTGGACAGTATTTTGTAAGGATGCTATGGACAAATTTATGATGTTTTATAGTGCCTTAAAGATCTGGTAATGGGTTAAAGTGAGATTAAGAGAATGGTGGTCTTTTTCCTTATGATGTAATTTGTCAAGAATGGTGAATTTGGTGAGTTGTGAGTTTGTAAATCTATAAATGAACTATTGTAATCAATCATGATAAATGCAATGGTTTGATGGTTTGATAAGGGAGAATATTTAGTTGTTCTTTTTTCTTGAAGAATGAATATATTGGTTTTGAGTTTGAGAACTTGGAGATTGTTGTAAAGATAGTGAAATGAGTTTTATTTTGATGAAAGTTAAATGAAATGTTGAAGTTTGTATATTTGATCTTCTCCTGATTATGTTTGGGATTGAAATCCCTTGAAGAAATAAGGTTTTTGATGGTGTTGGTATGATGCTCTGCATCAAAAAGATGTAGATGATGATAAGATAAATGCAGATGATTATAAAATCATACATGTTGACATGGGTCCCTAGACACTTGAAGGTGATGTATATCATGCCAGTTACTCAGTCAATGCTTTAGCCAAGTGGGAAAATGAACAAAGGAAAGAAAGGGTAAAATTGCAATCTCAAATTTTGGATTTCAAAAACTTTATCTCTTTCATTGTTTCTCCCTTTTTTTCTACCGAGGCTTCTAGTTCCCAATAAAGAGTTATTGATGAGTCTGCAATGCAGTTGATTAAGAAAAATCTAAATTATTCAAAGGCTGCTAGTGAGTGGATTGAAGAATTGTCTCAGGAAGCTATATTTTTTATTAGTAAATCTGTGATACACTCACATTGTTGATAAAAGAAAAGGATTAATAGCAGAACTATAGTAGGTTAGAAAGGATCAAACCAGTCTGTATGTACTTTCAGAAGAAATGAAAGAGTTAGTTTCCATGGATCGATTGAATTTGGTAAATGAATAGATTGTTAGTGATCCAAAGGAATTAGATCCTTCATGGATTGATTCACTTAAATGGAAACTAAACATATATGATGACCTGGTAAAGGAAATCACAAAAGTGCTAGAGAAGTATTTGGATATGTTAGGAGAAATCAAGGGGAACTTTCATGATCTATAGGTGAAGATAACGGGTGATTTTGATGAGAAAAATCTAGACACAAAAGAAATCTGCTCAAATTTTAGAGAAGTCTTCAATAGAGAAGTAGCAGATCCTACTAGGATGACTAAAGATTCTTTCTCAAAGCTTGGGAGGTTGAAGCTTTATCTCAAAAAAATTAAAGCTGAAGCAGAAAGGAGGTCTGATACACTAAATGAGTCTGAAGTTGCTCTCATAAAATGGAGAACTGGGCTTCAAATCACATTGACACTAGGTAGCATGGAGATTTTTGCAATCATTACCAAGTACAGGGAATATAAAGCTAGAATGAAAATGCAGGAGAATGTGTTGCGACAAGGAGAGAACGAGGAGTTGAAAGTTGATGAAGTTGAAGGGCTTGGGAATGATGCATAGTTTATTTTTAGGATTTTCATATACTTTCTTTAAAGTTGGCACTTTTAAGTTATTGACTTCTTTTAATTTTTGATATGGTTACTTTCAAGAAACTGTTACCAAATACATTGGCTATGTTTAAATATTGGTTCGATTGATGTGATTAGGCTCTTTTGAGCAAACTTTGATTTACTCATTAGGGTAAACTCTATTATTTTGGCTATTATCTGTTATTTTGATATAGAAGAAATTGGTGGAGTTTATGCATGCATAATATTTGAGTTATGGTGTATAGATTTATTCTATTTATACTGAATATTTTCTAGTGTGATATCTATTATTGGGATGACAGATGATATAATTTTTCTATATTGTTTTGGTGTTATTATCTGTGAGTAAATTTTGTGCAGTGATATTGGTTTAGTTGTTATCTTTCTTTTAGAATTTCTATTTCTATTTACATGAGATTGATAGATACCTTTGAAGCTTTCTGGTTGAAAGCCCCATCCTTTATTTGCTTTCTAGTTAAAAGCATCATTAGCTTAAAAAAATAATTCATTGAACATTAGATAAAGGTAGCTACCACCTTTAAAAATTAGCAGAGAATTGGTTTTGAAGTTTGTAATGTTGTAATGTTATCGATTCAACTGTGGTTACATTTATCACCTTTTATGGGTGTATGCATATAGAGTTAGGTGATAAATCTACTAACCAACAAATATAAAACTATTAGGGTATGTCTTCCCATTGGAGACCCCTTCTTTTGTGTGCAAAACAAACCAAATGGCCAGGGGAGCTGAAGGAATTCTCAAGGAATATAACCTCCAAAATCTGTCTATGAGAGCTAATTTTGACAGTAAGGATTTTGTGAAGCATAATCTCTATGGAGGGAGCTCACATTGACATCAACAATCTATCGAAGATTTCTAGGAAGATTGTGTCGATGAGAAGGAAGTTTTGAGAAGAGATTATATGAGGCTAACGCTAAAATAAATACAGGATTTCGGTCTGTCATTTCACATTCCTAAAAATGTAGCTAAGGATTCAACAATTATAGATCATGCATATGAAAAATTTCCTAATAAATCCCACCCTAGGGTTGATTGGAGCCAAAGTAAAATTTCAGATATGAGGGTGCGTGTTGCCCCATTGCTTAAAAGAACCTAGGACTGGTTGGATGGGAAATGGCAGAAAGTTGTTGGTCCTATTCAGGAGCCTAAGTCATCACAAAAGAATGAACAGGGGTCTACGCAAGCATTTGTTGCAAGTGTATCATTGGGAAAACCCTTTATGAGGTCCTCTAGTGAAAATTCTCAGTTAGGAGGTGATGGTGATAGGCCAGAAGAAATAGTCAAGTTGAAGAGCATCTGTGAACAAGATAGTGTGCTTTCACCTACCCCTAAGAATAAGACCAATCAAGAAAAACTTGTGATTGTAGATTTTGAAGCTATCTTTCAACAAATCACTGAAGTTAATATCTTTCCTCTATTTGAATTTCCCTCTTCTCTACCTGATAGTGATAATCCACCTTTCACTCCTAACACTCCTAAAGAAACTATTAGTGGAAATGAAGATTTTGGTCTGTTAGTAGCCTCCTAAGGATGGCCGAAAAAAGTAGTGGAGAAGAAGAGAAAGCATATTCCTACAATGACAGTTGGAGTGGATACAGTTTCTAAGTTACTTCAAAGCTCTTCAAAACCTAAGAAAGCCAGGAGGATGTCAAGGATGGTGATTGATGCTACTTTTGGAAATCAAATGTTAGAAATTGTTGAGCCTATGAAGGATTTAAATGAAGATGAAATAACAGAAGCATACTACAAAGTCACACATGTTGATATGGGGCCTCCAACACTAGAAGGCGATGTGTACCATGCCAATTATTCAGTCAATACCTTGATTAAAAGAGTGAAAGAATAGAGGAAAGAAAATATAAAACTGGAATCTCAAGTCCTCGCATTGAGTAACTTTATTTCTTCAATGGCCACTCCTACATTTGATGAAGCCTCAAGTTCTTAGGTAGAGGGCATCAATGTGCTCACCATAGAGAAAATTAAAAATAATTTGAACTATTCCAGAACTTCGTGTGAGGGGATCGATAAAATATCTAGAGAGGCTATCTTCTTTCTAAATAAATATGTGCTCTTTTACACTAAAGTTATTAATAAGGAAAAGGAGTTAGTAACAGAAGTTCAACAGCTCAGAAAAGATCAAACTAGTCTTTATGTGCTTGCTCAGGAAATGAAAGAATTGAACTCTATGGATGCGAAGATATTAATTGGTGAGAAAATTGTGAATAATCCTAAGGAGCTAGACCCTTCCTAGTTTATTTCATTGGAATGGGAATTGAATATGTATGATAATCTGGTGAAGGAAATTAATAATGCACTTGATATATTATATGAAATTTTGGGGGAAGTTAAAGAAGATTGTCATATTCTGGGAGTAGAAATTATTGCTGAGTTTGATGAAAACATTCTAGATATAAAAGATATCTCTCTGAAGTTTAGAGAAATACTTAAGAAAGAAATAGTTGATCCTGCTACAGTGACATGGGAGTCCTTCTCAAAACTCAGTGGAATGGAGATCCACCTGAGGACTTATAAATGTGGAGAAGAGAGAAGATCTCAGAAGTTGGTTGAGTGTGAAAACTATTTGGTCACATGGAGAACTAGGTTACAGATTACTACAACTCCAAGAAGCAAAAACATCACCAAAATTATCACCAAATACCGGGAATAGAGGCAAAGAGTAAAGGCACAAGAGGCATTACCGAAGGAGGAGGCAGAAATAATTGATAGTGAAGGAGTTGGTGTTGGGAGTGGGACCGTTGTTTAGTTTTTAGTTTTTATGTTATTTTCTTTAATTTGGGTCTCTTGATATTTCAAAGACTTTTCATTTTAATTTCTAAAACGGTTGTCTTCAAGAAACTGTTATGAAGACAAAAGAAACTCTATGTTTGCCAATGGATTGTCTATTATTGGAATGATAGATTTTTGGATAGTTTCATTGTTGTGGAATTTTTATCTGTGAATAAAGATTTTATGTTGATGGATGCGTAAGGATTTCTCAGTATAATCTAGGTGATTTGGTATTTTAAGCCATTGGATGCCTTTATAAGTTATTTATGTTGAACTATTAGCTTTTGTTAGCTTATAACTTATAAGTTATGGATGTTGAACTGTTCGCTTCTATTCAAGGAATGGATTAATAATATTCCTTTCAGTTATTTATCAAAGATTGTGTGAATGGAAATGCAATAGTAATTTATAAGTAGTGTGATAAGTGTTGTTCTTTAAAAATGATGCACAATCACATATCAAATTCAATACCATGGAATACAATATAATTTTTTTGGCTTTTCCTAACCTTAGTCGCTAGTCCTCATAGTTTTATAACCTTGTCATAGAGTTCTAAATTTTCATAACTTACCAATTCTCCAACTTTTATTATGGTTCACTTTGTTGAGTTGCAAGTCTTTCCTAGTCATCTTTCTACTCGGTGAGTCGGAGGTTTCAAACAATTTGAAACTTCAGAGTTTGGTTCTAAGGTTCACTTTGTTGAAGCAAGAATGGAAAAGGGATAAAGAAAACTGATTATTATAACTAATAAAACTATGAAGAAATGATCACTCACCTTTTCTACTCGGTGGGTCGGAGGTTTTGAAAACTTTAAAACTTCAGAGTTTGGTTCTAAGGTTCACTTTGTTGAAGCAAGAATGGAAAAGAGATAAAGAAAATGTATTATTATAACTAATAACACTATGAAGATATGATCACTCACCTTTTAAGTCTACGTTTTTGGCTTCACAGTTTGCTTACTTCTAGTTTCGAATGGAGAAGTAAAACCTCATAATTGAAAAAAATGTATAAGAATAAATGACACTTTCAATTGTATTTATATCAATCCATGGTTCCATATTTGGCGAATTTCATGGGATTTTTAAATGGTTATATTAAATATTTGGCAAATCTCGCTTGCTTATACAATGATATGTTGTAATTTTCAAGGAGAAATGTGTCCTCAAATGTAATTATTTGTTAATGTTATTGGCGAAATAGGTCCTCATGAGCAACTATTTATAAATTTTAATTGGTGAAATGGGTCTTCACAAGCAACTATTTGTAAATTTTAATTGGAAAAATGGGTCTTGATACAATGTTGTTTTAATAATATTGGCAAATATGTAGGTTTTTTATTAAATGCTTTTGGGATTCTAGGTAAAAATATTAGTCGGTCCAATTGAAATGCGTAGTTTGACAATGGAAAATTTGTTGCTTAAATATGCCTCATAAAAAAACTCATTGGAAAATGGACATGCATTGGACCTATAGTTCGTAAAATCCGGGCGATTTGGGCATTCTATTGGGTGTGATAAATGCACCAATTTCGACTTGGCCGATTCGTAGAATTTTCCAATTGGTGAAGATTCACCACTAAAGTTTTCCCTGTTGGGAATGATGCCTAGTTGTCAAGAATGTGTGTTTTGAGTGAAATTTGGAGGTTAAGAGTAGGTAGTGATGGAAAAGATTTGGGGCAACACTTTCTAAGAGTTAATTAAGCAAGGGCAGACATATTTGAAGGTGTTGGAGGCATTCAAACGGTGAGGAGAGGTTTGGAGGTGAGGTTTTCAATAAACCCCCTTTGAAACTTGTCAAAAGTGAGGGTTTTGAGTTTTGGAGTGTTGGTGACTATTTGTTGATTTAGTGCTTATGTACCCTGCTCATGACAGTCCAATGGTGTTTTTTGTCTGGAAGGAAGAGTAAAGGGTAGTTTTTTTAGAGTTTTCCACCTTGCTCTGCATCACTTTTCCATGTTTATCAACATAAAACTATGATATTTTTTGTATTTCAATATGTAATGATAATGCAATATGAAATATGTAGTGTAAGACAATGACATATATGTGTATTTAAACTTTAAAGTTAAAATGTTAAAATTTACCATTGTTCTTGTCTTCAAAGTTGTTTAAACTATATAATTTAACCATAATATAACTAAGAAATATTTGATATAATTTAACCATTATTCATTATTTTTTATTGTCAACTATATAATATAACCATTATTTTTTATGATATTGTACATTGATATTTAACCATTTTTGAAGATTAAATTTTTAAATAGTTTAAACATGCACGTGATGAACAAATTATTTCGATTTTCAACTTCTACATATGAAATTATCCAATAATCAAGTGTATGTCCATATACAAAAATGGCATCAACGCCAACTCAAACAAATTTTTACAAAGTGTGGCATATGCCATCTCGATATCTATGCATAATATACATGCCAAAATGTCTATCTCATCCTAAACTACTAGTGGATCATCAAAATGGAGCCTCTTTCAAGCACTCTTTGGCTATGAAGGTAACTGCATAAGAAAAAATCAAACCACAATTGAGATTAGTTATATTATATAATTTAAAATCGGATAATTAACATCAAAATCAATATACGTTGAATTATAATTGAACTCTAAAATTGAAATCTTGATTATCTCATATATATACGTCTCTTCAAACCGTCATGAGTCCTAGAATATGCCCCTCTCAAAGAACCAATCATACCAACTTTTGCAATGTCAATCTATATAGGTGAACACAAAAAAGTCAAATTGATACAAGTTAGCATACAATTGTCCATAATAGGTGTGAACGGGTGAAAATACGTGTTAGAAAATGAGCAGCAAACAAAAGAGTGCAAACTACAAATATAAAAACCCTACACCTTAAGACGGGCCTAGTTGGATTTAAAAACAAAGTAAAGATAACAAATGAAGCTGATTTACCTTGTCTTGAATTGATCCTTTGGTTGGCCCTTCGATCTTTGATGTTGTATGCTCCTTGGACAGCAAGAGATGCAAGTGTGGGATGCAAGATGGATGAAAAATAGGTGAGAATGGATGCAAATGCAAGTATTTTGGCTAAGTATGGCTCAAATGAAAAATTTACAAGAGTTTGGCTAGCACAATGATCTCTTCCTAAAATGAGAGAAAAGAGAGGATATTTATAGAGAATTTTGGATTCTCTAGAGAAATGGATGGTTGGGATTAAACCAACAAGGCCAAGATGTAGGGCTATGGTGAGTTGAGAACTCACAAGCCCTCACATCTTGACATGTGGACATGAGTTGAAAGGAGAGTACATGACATGGAGGTACTACATAGTACCTTGGAAATTGAAAAAGATCTCATAAAGGAGGTCATTGTCCCCATGTGGGTGAGAGGACATGTAAGGAATTAAAAATTCCTCAAATATCCACATGGGAATGAGAGAAAGAATTTAAAATTCTTTGGAATGCATTGGAGGATTAAATGTGAATTAAAAATTCACATGGGGACTGGAGTGCCTTCTCCAAAGGAAGAAAGCCTTTAATAAGGTTGACTTAGGACACATTCCATAAATGACATGGGGATTAGGTTGACCTAATTAAGTGATTAAGGTTGTGCAAGTACCTGATTAGACAAATTAATGACATATTAGAGGCAAGTGGGAGATTAGGAAGAGTTCACATGTGGCTTGATGTGACAAGTCAAAGATCACATGGGGAAGAGAAAAAGGAATTTAATATTCCTTGGAAGGATAAAAGGAATTAAAAATTCTTTGAGAGGTTGATTACGCTAGTTAATGAAGGATTAGAGGAGGGTTAGGTGGCTAAGAGAGATTAGAGGCCAACTTGCAAAAGTTGGAGGATGTGACACATTCTAATCAAGGTTTAGGCGTGTGCACATCCCTAATGATGAGATTAGGAGAATAATTAGGATTAAGAAAGAGATGTGACATGTGAGGGATTAAATAAATGTCATATTTATTTAATTCATTTGATGAAAGGAGGATTAAATACATAAGGTATTTAATTATTAATTGAATACCTTAGGGATTTAGAGGAACTTTAGAGGTATTAATTAAGTAATAGTGATATTACTTAATTAATGCAGATAAGGGAATGTTTAGATGAAAAGGGATAAATTTGGATAAATAAAGTGTCCAAATTTAGGTGTCTACAATATGAACATATTTACCAAACACAAAATAAAATAAACACATACCTCTTTAGGCATCTCTTTTTCTTTATCTCCTTCAGTTGTTTCGACACCTCCTCCCTGAGGTGTTTCAACTCCTACTCCTTCAAGTGTTCCAACACTTACTCCTACAAGAGGAAAATAAGATAAACATATAATTTAATATATAATTTCATTAATGACAATTCAAATGACAATCAAGTATAAAATGCATGAATTCAGGCCTAAAAGGCATGGGTTGAAGTAGCAGATTGAAGAATTTGTTTTGAAGAAGGTTAGAGCTAGTTGGTTTTAGTGAGATCTTGTGGGATTTGATGTGTTTGAATGTTTGCAAGGGTCGGGGAGGTCATGTGTATGTTTGGGCATGAAGCCCTAGTTGAGAGAAGCACATTTTTTAATGGAAAATTAAGGTTTTAGAGTCTAAAAGTGGGTGAAGTTTTGGGGCAGCATAATATTAAGGATTATTAAGCATGTGTACGCTTAAACAAGGGTGTTTGAAGTGGTCATAAGGTCATAGGAGGCCCGGAGATGGATCTTTCAATGTATTCTCCAAAATCCCATTGTACTGTAGGGGCAACTAGGCCAATTAGGCCTCTTTTCCAAAGAGACACCTTCCCAAACACCTGCAATCAAGTCAAACACCATGGAAAGTCATTAAATAGGTTACCAACCTTAATATTTCACAATTTTTAGAGCTCCAACTACTCACCAAGCTACCAATCCACTAAACCATCACTCTCAAGCCACCAAACCTAGGTTTTCCAAGGATCCTTATTGAAAATCGCTCTTCCCACAATTAACTCTCACATAAAACACCCCAAACATACTATATGATGTTTTTACATGCTCAAAAGACTCACAAATGACTGCCCCAAAGGATTTCATCCATTCACACTCTAAAATGATGCAGACCCAGGGGTTCAAACTCAACCAAATTAACAACCTGCCTTCAAGAGGCATCTAACAAGATTAAAAGGCCTATTAGAGAAATTTCAAATATTCCCCAAAGTTAGACAACAATCATAAACATATTTTCTCACTTTCACCTATGTAACCTTGTACTAGTGCAAATCTAGTTTTTGGCCTTTAACTCCAATATCTTCCAAAACACATGGAAAAAAAAAATGGACTCAGATACCCATTTCAAAGGTATAAAACATATGTAAACCCCAACATTAACTCTTTTGGACCAACATGGAGATCCAATACCCCTACCATGGAAAAAACTAGTGAAATAGGCCTCTTTTTCAAATAGATTACCCTTTATCCTTCACCAAACCCTCTAAAACCTTGGGGAAGAAATTCAAATTCCTAAAAAACACAAAATCCACAATTATATTCCACTTGTACGGCCAAATACACCCCAAACTCAAAAACCCTTGTTTTATGCACTATTGATGAGGGTTTATTGAATATGATGCTTCAAGACCTCCTTAGACCTCAAAACCAACTTGAACACTTTCCAAAAGCCCTATACATGCTTAATGATTCAAAATACATGGCCTCCCATACAGATTCCACCAAACCCTAGACCAAAACCCCCATTTACATGCATTTTCTACACAAAACTCACAGGAACAATAACCTTGGTCTACTTTATTCCTTTCTCACAACATAAATAAATCTCCCTAGCATCTAAAAATCATCCATAAGACCCAATACACCATTTATAGTGAGCATAGTCCGTGTAAGGGTCTTGAAGACATGATTAAGGCTATAAAACCCCAAAACAGGGTATACTCGGTTGTTCACAAGTAAACAACTATGGAATGCTTCAAATTCTCTGTTAAACCTTTAGACCCAATACAAAACACAAAAGATTCATGCCACTACATTTTTCATAAATAAATTATTCAATGCAATGATTGTACGTTACCGTATAGGTCTGGAAAAGACATAAAAATTCAGAAATTTGTTGCTAACAGTGAGAATTCAATTGGATTTCTTCACAAAAACACGAAGCCAATGTTACAAATGATGACCACCACCTTTTTAAAGGTTTCCTAATCCAATACAACTGAAATAACAACCTCCAACTGAATTTTGAATCCCTTATTAGCCGTTGGAGTGCCAAATTACATTTGTTTACCTATCTTTGTTAACAACTCATTTGATTCCTTTTACATTTTTTTACTATTTGACCCTCCAAAACATTTAAATCATTTCAAATACATTTAAAGCACCTATATTGGTCTAATTAGACCTTATGAGACCCTAAAACATGACCTAATACATAAAAATCAACATGAACCTACTTAGACCCCCTTTTGTCATCATTGACAATTGCTTCACATAGTTGACCTTGTTTACAAAAATTGACCAATGAGACACCAAATGGTCTTTATAGACCTTATTAAAGAAAATAAACATCAAAAAAAAATTGCAACCTCCCTAGACACACCTAATGCTCCAATTGTGAAAGTAAGGTGTAGGTGCTCTTGCACCATAAAACCACTCAAAATCGCACATTTTCACACCCAAGGCTACATGCCATCACTCCAATCATTTTGCATATCTACATTAATGCAATTTTTCAAACCCTTATACAATCAAACTTAAACGCTTGAAATAAAGCAATGATCAATAACATGACTTTACAAATTCAATGTGCATACTTACCAATCAATCCAGGGAACCATCCAGGTTTGCTCTACTCTTTATTGTGTCAAGTATTGCCTCGTG
Organism: Sequoia sempervirens; assembly: GCA_007258455.2. Taxonomy (NCBI): domain Eukaryota; kingdom Viridiplantae; phylum Streptophyta; class Pinopsida; order Cupressales; family Cupressaceae; genus Sequoia; species Sequoia sempervirens. Next base: position 959,781,376 of record VDFB02281492.1, on the reverse strand, counting down.
GTCAAACTCACGCACTTTCCACAAGTTCTTGTTCATAGTTCTACCCTTATATTTGATCAAATGAACATTGGTAGCGATGACAAGGTTCGAGTAGTGAAGAATCTTTCGATGTGTGTTGAAGTCCTCAAACAACCAAACTGTAACATTCTTAACTAGGTACCTTTTAAGCCATATTCTAGTAACAACCACCGGACCTGTATGATATTCTATGTTTTCTCCATCTATAACTCAGGCCTCCAATTTCTTTTTATCCTCGATATAATGACAAAGATAATAATTTGTACCCTCTTCATTGTCTTCATCTGCAATCACTGAATATACGTTCCCTACATTGATATGTTCAACTTGTTAGATGTATTTAATGAACATCAAAATAAAACCTGAAAGTAAGATGTATTACATGGTTCTATAAGGTCTGATACATGATCAAATTCAATGGATGATTGCATCTCCATGATTTGTAGAGCCTTCGGGAGCTGATAAGTGTCAAGAGGGGTTAGACTTCTTATAGACCATTTGTCAACCCACTTTGTTGACTCACAATCATTCCATGCTTGAAATGTACATGCAGAACAAAAGCATGCCATCTTCTGCGTATAGATAGTCCATGTACCTCCATTGGAGCTTCTAAAAGAGTGTAGCTCACTCAATCCTATTAGTGTACAACAATACTCATATATTTGCAATGTTAGTATCATCTACTAAATGAAAAAATCTATGAACTAAAGAATTACCTTGACTACCTGGACCCATTGCATGATTGTACCACTCGACAATTGATCTTGCATCTGTCAAATTTACATTGTCTTTGTACTTTAACTCTTCTCGTGCAAGGGATCTTTTGATACATGCACCCACTCCATCATGTTCCCCCTTTCCATGCCCGACCTCTGAGAAGTTCCACATATGTTGAACACCATTGATCCTATGCATCCTGCTCAACTAGTAAAACATTTTGGCATTATTGAATTGCGATGTACAGTTATCTAACCATATGATATGTTGACTGAATGATATGCCCCTACTAGCCATATCAACATAGAACATTTGAAAGCAACCTTGCACAAACTCAGTAGCATGTGTGTGATTATCACTAATGTAAAAGTGATACTCCCTTAATACTTTCACATTATCCTTTGTACTATCATTTGCATGAATGAATGCTATATGCACAAATATAGCAACCTGTGTGGAGTTGTAGTACTATGATTGCACCTCATTCTATGGTTGTAGTGTTTATTTCTCTGTGAAGTCAACAACTGAAACGATGCTATGAACTGGAAACGTGTCCTTTCATAACTTGAACTATGAGTCCAACCATTGAGCTCTATGTGTATGCCTTGCATACTCATAGACCACCTGATCACGAAAAATTCCCATAAATTGATATACTGGAATCTTATCACTGACCAATTCACACTTCTTTGCTTCTTTCCCATCTTTAAGATTGTAGGCCACTGTCTTGTATTTGTCAAATTCAATAATTTTGTCTCCAATTGTGTGTGTACTAGCCATGTGTTGGAAAATTGGAAAATGTTGCATGCCACCACAATGATGACATGTTCCATCCAAACATGACTTGTTGTAAAAAAATTTGACCATCCTCTCTTTCACACAAAATAGATAAGAATTCCCTTGAGGATTTGAGTGGAGGCCTTACGTTACATTCCTGCAAAACATTGTCAGTATGCATATCTACACATATACGTCGATAAACATCATAATGGTTAGAAAACTCAATATGTACTCTACAACAAGAAGTAGTGCATGTGTGATTTTTTTTGACATAAAAAGGCTTTATCATTTCAAAATACCTTTGTCATATTTTAATTTCAAGAAACTTTTGTACAAAATCAGCAAAAAATTGGGTTTGAGTGGTATCCAAAAAATGCTTTGGATGTGGCTCATGGATTTTACTACCAATTCTCCTTCTTACAACATCTCTTTGATTAGGAGAGGTCCTTGTGTTATCCTTCCAATAATCTACTATTAAAGATCTCAAGCCTTGAGCAATTCTTTTATCTTTCCATGGCACTCTACACGAGGATTCCCATAACTCATTGGTATTTGGTTCCTCCAATATTCCACGCCTTCCTTTGGCTCTCATTAGAGATGATCTACTTATTTTCAAAGACTTAATAGTCTTTGTAAGGTTCACCTTGTTCCTTGTTTGACTTCTTAACAGTGTTGTTTTCATCACACGTCTTGTGGCACAACTATCCTTTGTGCGTGAGGTAGAACCCACGCTCTCATATGCACTCATCAAGTTCTTTACAATAGAATTTTCACTTGAGTCATTTGAAACTCTCAGCCCAAGTGCCTTCATGGTGGGCCTAAATTTGAGTTGCCTCATCATTTCAACAAGTAGTTGGCATCTTCCACCCTCACTTAGCTTCTAAAAAAAAAACTCCATATCCTTTGTGCAGCTCTTTGACATGTACGTTTTGACATCTTATCAACCATCCATTTCAAAAAATCGGAATCAATATATATAAAAAATGTAGGTTTTCTATGCAAAACTCTGGGAGGAGTTCTCAAATGTAAATTTGTATCAACATTAGGAATGTCAACAACATCGGGGATAGATCGTGTACCTTCAATCGGAGGTGCAATTGATGACATACCTTGATATTGAAATGTAAATGATGTTGTACCTCCAACTTTTGATGTCATTTGTGGAGTGACTTCAAATAGAGGCATGTTTGCTGATGTACTTTTGAAATGCAATTTTTTTTATGGTGTGTCTTCAACTGTAGGTGCGATTTCCAATGTACTTGGAAGACCACATGTTGTTGCTAGTGTGTCTTCAACTGGAGATGTGCATTCAACTTCACCTATGGTTGATGATGTGCCTCCAACTTGGGGATCCATTTGTGTCCTTCCATGAAGTTTGTCCATTCGTGCCCTTTTTTTTCCAATTGTACATCTCTCTTAGATTGCACAGGAATTTCTAGTTGTATGGTCTGCAATTCTTTTGCTTCACGAGCTGCAATTTTTTATTCTCTTCTCCTTGCATTTTTTACTACATGTTCTTTCGGTGTTAGAGGCTTTGGTCATTTCCTCGGCATGACGTTGAATGTTTCATATTCACAATCACATAGAAAAAAAATAATTAATGCATTTTATGAAACATATTGATAATGCTGATTACATTGCATTTTATTGAACACACCAAAACATTTTATGAAAGATGGCAGCGGGTTGTTTGGAATTATCAAACATGTTTATATGCTACAACATTTTTCATACATAAATCTACCAAGGAAGAATAGTAAATGGTATGAATGAATGGAAACTTTCATTAAACCAATTATTTCTTGAGTCACTTGAAATTAGCTAAGCACATGATGAAGGTGAATTCTTTATGGCACAAAAAAATTAAAATAGAAACTTGCACATTAACATTGATGAAAGCTCTTAGGTTTTCCAAATTAGTTGAAAATAAAAGTTTTCCCACAACCATCGGTAATAATGAATATAATGTTCAATTTTATGTGTGACAATTTAGATTAATAAAATCATCAAATGAATGGTCTATAAATTGTCAAAACAAAACAAAAAACTTGTGTTAAGTTGAATTCATTTATCTAAGCATGCTGGAAATGGACTACTATAAGCAATGCAATTTGAATTCATAAGCAAATTTGTGTTAAGTTGATGTCATTTATATAAGTTTAAACATGAATTCATCTAAATTATGTCATGGTTTTCATTTTTTTCTTCAAAGTCATAAAAATTAAAGTTTTTTATGCAACTCTCATCTAATTCAATGTTGAATTCTTTGTCCAATTGTTATGATTAATAAAATCATTAAAGGAATTTAGATTATTGTCAAAAATAAACAAACATACTAAATATAAACATTTCAATATTACCAAAACTGAATATATTACCTGAGATAATGTAAAATGATGTAGAAACTTCAAAATGTCTTCATCTGCATTGTCTGCATGGAAATTAGTGGCAAAAAGGTGATGGATCAAGCATAGATTGGTACAACAGGGAGTCAACTACATAAAAAGAGGTGTTTCTTTGTCAGATTAAGCATTGAACCAGACAAAAGTAGAAGCATGTGGGCCAGAATCACAAGGTGAACTCCTCTTTTACCGTTTCAAGGTAAAAATACATTTGGCACTCGCCAAATTTGGAGAGCACCAAATTTGGAGAGCACCAAATATGGTTCTTTGAAATGCTTCCACAATATCAATAGGAAGGGAGTGAGACTTGAGATAGAGGGAGAGGGGATATGAGTGAGAGAGATTAGTCCTAGTAGTGTGGTAGGGACTAAGACCTGAGAGCGATAGAGACTTGAGAGGGATAGAGAGTTATCCAGTTAGGGTGGGGGGAAATACCTCACAATGGGAGAGGGGTTGGAGTGAGATAGATTTGTCTACCCTCTACCCTTAAACTTTAACCACAAACCCTATAACCCTCAACTCTCTCTCTCTCTCTACCCTCTACCTTCAACCCTAAAACCCTAAAACCCTCTACCCTCAACCCTTAAACTGTAAACTGTAAACCCTAAAACCCTAAAACCATCAACCCCCTGTCTCTCTCTCTCAACCCTACACCCTCTACCCTTAAACTGTAAACTGTAAACCTCCTCATCCCTCTACCTAAGCCTCCCTACCCCTCTCACTCTCTTTGTCTCTCCCTAAACCTCAGCCCTTAGCCAAACCATCTCACCCTCTGCCCTCCCTAAAACCTAAACCATCCCTCCCTTCTCTCTCCCACCCTGGCCCTCTGCCTCCCTCCCTCCTGCCTACCCTGCCCTCACCACCTGCCCTCACCCTACCTTAAACCCCCCCTAACCCTCTGCCCTCCAACCCTAACCCTTGCCCTCTCCCCTATAACCCCCTAAACTCTACCCCCTTAACCCTACCCTTCCCAGGCCCTCAAATCTCCCCCTGCTCTGCCCTCCAGCCCATAAACCCTCTGCCCAGCCCCTCACCTTCCTCGCCTCAACGAGCCTAAACCCTGAAAGCCAGCCCTCGACCCTCTGCCTCTGCCTCCCCTCTGCCTTCCCTTCCCTTAAACCCTCAATCTCCTCTCAGCCCTACCCTCTACCTTCAATTTCAATTTTTATTCTGTCTCTCTTCCATTCTCTCCATAAAATTCAATCTATCTCTCTCTACCATCTACCCTAAACCCTCAACACTTAAGCCATAAACCCTAAACCCTTAAACTCTATACCCTAAACCCTTAAACCCTCTACCATCTACCCTTAACCCTCAACCCTCTACCCTCTACCCTCTACCCTCTACCCTCTACCCTCAACCTGTTGGAAAAAGTGCCTCAAGCTTACTAGCATGGAACTCCTGAAAGAGCAAAATCGGTGAGACCTCTAAAATGTCTTACTGATAAGCAGTTGTGTTCTAAAGTCTTGAAGGGATCATATCAGAGTGACCTTGGACCTGTCTTGCCGACAAAAGTCATCGGTATGACTTGAGTTGTTGGAGTGAGATTCCAAACTCGTTCCAATGGTAGATGTCTTGCCAAAGGAGATCATTGGGGAGACTCTTGTCAATAGGTGTGTCGGGGTGACTTGAATTGTTGGTTTGACATTTCAAACTATTGCCGATGGTGTAAATCTTGCCGATCGGTCTGGACATCGGTGTGACTCCTACCGATGAGGTGATTGGGGTGACTTGGTTTGTCAATGAGACTTTTTGATATGTTTCCAATAGTATTACTCTTGCCGATGGACCTCCCCTGTTGAAATTCGGTGTGACTCTTGTCAATGTATGTGGTCTTGGTGTTCTTTGGGACATCAGGGAGACTTGAAATATTGGTATGATATCTTAGTTTGTCATCGATAGCATTGATCATGTCGATGGTCCTGTGGTCGGGGAAACTTCGTCAAGTTTGAGCGATAGACCAGTAAGAAGGTTGTGGAGCGTGCGATGGTCAATGGATAGTTTGGCATCGGTGAGACACATTCTTGTTGGAATTGTGTGTCTCAATCCCACTGGCCTAAACCTTTGAGAGAGCGATTTTGGTGTGACCATTGAGATGTCTGGCCGATCTTCTTAGTGATCTTGAACTATCTGTGAGATTGGTGTGACTCATCCCGATCTGTGTTATCCTTGTGAAGTTCCTTTATCGATGTGACCTCTAGTATTTTCTGGCAATGAAGGTTATCGGCGTGGCCTGAACTATTGGCGCAAGTTTCCTAACTCCTTCTGACAATAAAATTCTAGCCAATATCGGTGTGACATTTGGTCTGTCTTGCCGATGGAAGTGATCGGTGTGACTTGAACTGTCAATGTGACTTCCTGATCTATTGATGGTAGTGTTGGTCTTGTCGATGGATCTGCTCATGATGAACGTTGGTGTGACTCTGGCTGATGGTACTTGGTCGGGGTGACATGAAGGTTCTGAAAGATTCTTAATGACAAAGTGTGTCTGGCCGATGGGTTTGCTTTTGGTGTGACTCTTGCCGATGAGGTGTTACGAACTGTAGCTGAGCGTGAGGTCGTCGGTGTGACTTGGGACTTTGGTGAAACCTTCTACGATGTTGGTTGTCTTGCTGATAAGGATAGTTGGTGCTCTTGTTGATCATTGGGGTGACTCAGGCCGACAAGATGGTTTGAAAGGTGTGTGAGCTTAATGACATCGGGAGCCCTGTGGGTTTGATGTGACATCATGAACTCTTGCCAATGGACGTTGTCTTGCCAATGGGCTTGGTAGAGACCTCAGGATGATGGATGACATCGGGGAGACTTTGTTGATCGGTGTGTCTTTCCAAACTGTGGTCGGTAGACAAATTCATGTTGATAGACTTGAAGGTGGACCATGGTTGAATAGGTGCTAACTTGGTTGAACTACTAAGTTGTACGATGACTGTACAGTTTGCTCGTAACCGTTTAGTCTTGTTGGAAATTGGAACGACAACAGTTGGAGAATTTTGTTCGATGTCCAAGACTGTTGACAATTGGTCCAATAGAAAGAATACAAACTGATCTACAAAGGAAGTTGAATTGTTCCCTGTTAGTCGAGAACGAATGTATCAATATTGAACGTTCTACAGTAATGATAGAGAGAGGAAGATCTAAGCAAGGTTATGCTGCCGAAATCTCTCCTGATAGAATGTCTTGATCGATCTTTCATTGTTAATCTGCACTGTATACTGTGTGAGAGTATTGTAACAGTGTGAAGGTTGAAATGACTGGGAGGTTGATCAGGGAAATGTGAAAAAGGGAGAGAGGGAAACAAAATAGGGTTGCTGCCATTTTGTCTCCAGAATGAAACAAGATGTTATCTTTATGAAAAGGCTATGAGCCAAAGATTGTATTGTAACTCTATTTGTTGCTAAATAATACAATGGTTCGGATATTTTGGAGTGTGGCATTTTTTACTTGAAAGGGTTTTCCCCACATAAATTTGTGTGTTTTAATCTTTTGTACCATCTTTCATGTTTAATGGTTCTGTTTGTTGAATCTATTTATGCAAGTTGTTGAAACTGAATTTACATGTGCTTCTCTCAGAAGGATTAATGTGGGAAATCAACTGTGTCTGATTCCGCTTTGTGACATAGTTGTACATGTTTTTTAAGGCAATCTAATTGAAATTAAAGTTACAAAAGGCACTATTGTTCTTGGAGGTTTCTTTGAGATGACTAAATTTTACCAAAAATTGTGTTGCCTCATCGATAAGTAATACATTTGAGAAGCGTTTGACCAAACGACTGTCCTACATGGTTTGTCTTGAACCAATGAGAGAAGCTGAATGCAAACCGATTGGCAGTTGAATTGTTGTGACCTTTCTCTTGTGGGAAATGAATAGATCGCCTGTGAAGGGGGTGAACAGTTCGGATTATGATTGATTGATCGATTGAGCTGAGGATTGTTATGTGTGTGTGAATTTCATTGTATGTTGTAGAAGAGCATTGTAACAGTGATGTTTTGTGCAAGGTTGATCAGGGAAATGTTGTTGCTGTAAAATGGGCATCTGAAAGTAAAGTTTGATCTTTGTATGTAATTTTGTTTACTATAATACAAAGAGGATTTACTTGGTGTGGTGGTTTTTTCTCCCGTAAGGGTTTTTCCATGTAAATTTGGTATCCAATTATGTATGTGTCTATTTCTCAATTCTGTTATTATTTTCATGTGTATCTTATTGAACTGTAGTTACAAAATTTAAAGTCATATCTACGTTCTTTGAGTTTTGGCATTGGGAGAGTTTGTTTGAAACTTTAAGCTTTCTTTACACAACCCTCAACCCTTAAACCCTAAACACTCTATCCTCAACCCTCTACCCTTAAACCCTAAACCCTAAACCCCTCTACCCTCTACTCTCTACCCTAAACCCTCAATGCTTAAACCATAAACCCTAAAACTTTAAACCCTCAACCCCCCTTCTCTCTCTCTCAACCCTACACCCTCTACCCTCTATCACCCTCATTTTTTTACCTCAACCTTTACCTTTCTCAACTCTCCTGAACTTTTTTCACCTCAATTTCGGACCCCTCGCAAATTTCCGGAACCTCTACCTGAATTCTTCTCCTCTAATTCTAAATCCCTCGAATTCGAATTTCATCCCTCTTTTATTATTTCGACCGAGATGACGACACTTTAATTTCCTAATCCTTTACCGACCATTTTATCGCATTTATCCTATTTTATCTTTCAATTTTAAACTATTACCTTTCTACTCTTTAATCCTCATTTTCTGCATAAATCCTCAACCTTCCATCTAAACCCTATACCCTAACCCCTTAAACTTTCTACCACGAGAATTCTCAACTTTAAACCTCCAAAACCTTAAACCATAAACCCCAAACCCCTCAACCCTAACCCCTCTACCCTCAACCCGAAAACCTCTTTCTACTTCTATCCACTAATCTCCAACCCTCTACCTTAAACCCTCAACCCTCTTTCATCTCTATCTCTAACCTCTACCCTAAACCCCTCAACACTTAAAACCATAAACCCTAAACCTTAAAACCATATACCCTAAACTCCTTAAACCCTCTACCATCTACTTAACCTCCTCAACCTCAACCCTCTACTCCTCAACCCTTTCAACTTCAACCTAAACCTAAACCCCTCTACCTCAACCTTAAACCTTAAACCCTCTACTCAACCTCTATCAATTTCCTTTCATCCCTTTCTAATTTTAACTCTCTCTACCCCTTAACCATCCCTAACCCTAAACCGTGAACTGTAATCCCTAAACCCTAAACCCTAACCTTAAAATCCCTACCCTTAATCCCTAAACCCCAAACTCTAAACCTCTAAAACCTCTACCCCCACCCCAACCCTTAAAAACCCTAAAACCCCCTGTAAACCCTACCCTACCCTTAATCTTTAACCCCTTAACCTCCTTAACCTCCTCTACCTCTACCTTCTACCCTAAACCATAAACCTTTGAACCCTAAACCCTTAAACCCTTAAACCTTAAACCATAAACCCTCTACCCCTCGAACCCCACCCCCACCCTTAAAACCAGAACTATAATTCTGGAAACCCTAAACCTGTGGGGAGAGGGAGTAGGAGGGATAGAGGGATGGGAGGAGATAGAGGGATTGGAGAGGGGAAGGGGGAGATAATGAGAGAGGGAGAGAGAGAGGGGGGGGTGGAGAGAGGGAGGATGGAGAGAGAGGGAGAGGGTGGAAGACGGAGAGGGAGAGATAGAAGGACAAAGAGACCGGAGAGGGGGTGAGGAGAGAGGGTGGAGGAAGAGAGAGAGAGAGTGGTGGAGTATAGATAGAGAGGAGAGAGGGGGGAGGGAGAGAGGATAGAGGAGGATTGTGAGAGGAGAGAGGGGTAGGGGGGAGACTTGGAGAGGGGGGAGAATGGAAGAGAGGAGAGGGGGGTGGACAAAGATAATGAGAGAGAGAGGGAGGAGGGGTGGAGGAAGAGAGGATGGAGAGAGTGGGAGAGATAGAGAGAGAGAGAGAGAGAGGGGTGGAAGAGGAGGGAGGAGAGAGAGAGGGAGGGAGAGGAAGGTGGAGGAATGGAGAGAGAAGGAGATGGAGGAAAGGAGAGAGAGCATGGAGAGAGGGTGGAGGACACAAGGAGAGATAGAGACCTGGAGGAGGAGGAGAGGGGCAGGAGTGGGAGGGGAATGGGATAGAGGGATGGAGAGATGGATGGAGAGGGGTGGTGGAGATGGAGGGAGAGGGGGGTGGATGGAAAGGGAGAGATGGAGAGAGAGTGGAGAGAGGGAATGGAGAGATAGAGTGGTGGAGAGGAGAGAGAGGGAGGGAAGGAGAGAAAGACCCAACAAAGGAGAGAGTGGTGGTGGAGGAAATGGAGAGGAGGAGGAGTGGATAGAGATGATGGGAGGGTGGTGGAGGGAGAGAGAGGGAGGGAGTGGAGGGAGTGGATGGAGGAGGGACTGGAGGAAGTGGAGAGGGAGGATGGTGGACTAAAGATAAGGGAGAGGGAGGACAAAGGAGAGGGGGGGGAGAGAGGAGAGAGGGAGAGAGATAGGAAGAGAGGAGATGAGGGAATCAGGAGAGGAGGGGGATGGAGATAAGAGAGATGAGAGAGATAGGAGAGTGAGGAGAGACCCAAGAGAGGGAGAGGTGGGTAGAGGAGACTTGAGAGAGAGATAGACAGAGAGAGAAATATAATGACCTAAGAGAGGGAGATGGAGTGAGAGAGACAAAAAGAACGAAGGGGGAGAGAGAGAGAGGGAGAGTGAGAAAGGGGGTTGGAGTGAGATAGATTTATTTAGGCACCTAGGTGGGAGGGAAAGAGACCTGAGAGAGGGGATTGGACTGAGAGAGAGAGTAGTCTAGGTCGCGTGGGAGGGAGTGAGACCTGAGAGAGAGAAAATTTTGAGGGATAAAGCGTTATCTAGTTAGGGTAACGAATTAGAGAGCGTATGAAAGGTAAAACCTCAACTATCCATCTACAATCATAAACTGTGCACTCTAAGCATTATCAAAGTTGTCGACGAAAGAGGGGAAATTCAAGTTTTGTTCAAAGCAAGCCATTTGGCGAGCGCCAAATTTGGCGCTCTCCAAATAACACATCACATTTGGCGCACGCCAAATTTAGTGCTCACCAAATGTGATGTGCCATTTGGCGAGTGCCAAATTTGGTGCTCGCCAAATGCCCTGCTTTGGATGTGTTAATTGACAAGATTTGCCAAATTTCCTCCTATTTTCGTCTGTGCTACCTGTCTCATTTGCACATCTTTCAATGCAAGTTTATTAAAAAAACCATGATAGCATTAACCTCTCTCTTAGCTATCTAAATATATAATTCTTTTTTCATTTTGATTTAGTTAAGGTTTTGATCCATGGCTTCTATTGTAAATGCCTTCATTTTTGGTCAAAAACCAACATGTGCTAGTTTTAGGATAGATTTTTACTCGTTCATCAAAACGTGAAACAAATTACATTTTTTGAAACTAGACTCCATTTTACACATGATGAAAAAAAATCAATTTTCGATTAGTTTTCAAAAAACTTAGGGGGGAGCATGCTCAAATTTTAGCTTTTCAGGATGTGTCCACTTTGAATATTCATAAAATATTATATATTCATTAAAAAAATTATCTGAAAGAACGAGGATAAACTACATGGTGTTAGCTAATTTCTCAATGTTGGGATTTTTAAAATTATAAAAAAATGTTAATCAAAAAAAGGGGAGCCCTCAGGCGCTATGCTATTTTTTTTTATAAAAATAAAAGGACCTATTTTGGCCCCCTTTTGAGACTCTTAATCTTCATTAATTTAAAAAAAAAAAATAGTAGCTTAGAAACTAGACTCGGAGCACTTCAACTTTTGTTCTTGCTGCATCTTGAAATTTTGAGCGTAATTATCTTCATTTTCTCGTGCAAATCAGATTTTGTTAATTTCAGAAGAAAAAAAAAAGTGGCATTTTAAGAGCCAAAATTGTGTCACAGATCTATGCACTTACCCTAAGGTGGAATTCTTGCAAATATTGCTCTAAACTAGCAAGGATCTTCTTTCAGAACTTCTAGAGTAGATTTGGAAGACTCGATATCATTTACCTGCCTAATAAAGAACTGAGAAAAAGTTTGAATGGAAAACTTTTAAAAACTTGAAAGAGGCTTGTCGATGGTCACCACTTATGCTTCCTCACTATAAACTACCACCCCAAGATATTTTCTGCATTCTTCACCCCTCTACTTTACTACTCCTCTCTTAAATATTTGTTCTCATATTCTTTAAGAATGACTTTCTTCAAAAATAACATCACAATCCCCCAAATTATCCAACCCTCAAGCTGACTCAAAAAGGAGTATAAATAACAGTTCGATAGATTCAGTTCCAAAAATAGTTAATAAAAAGCATTTAATACTTTGTTCCATCCTACCAAATCACTTATGGATTTACCCTCATGGTATTAGGCAATAAACAGTTCAATAACTAAACTTCGAATTGGCTAGCCAACCATGATAGTCTCCTTTTCAACTGGAGATATCTCCAAGATAAAGTTTCAAAAATCGGTTAAATACTAATCGATCGCCTCCATCGAAGGAAAAGAAAGTTCCATAAATGTTTTATACGCCCGCCAAGTATTACTATGGAAAATTAGATGTTAAAATCCTAGCCACTCTTCTAGCAATAAAACGATGCCACCTCCATAAGAAGCATGTTGAGAATTCACTGCTAGAGGTTACATTAACACAAGACAAGGATAAATATAAGTGGCCCGCCTTTAATTACTTTTTTCACAAAAGTTTTCCACTTGCGTGGCTTTGCCGATTATTCAAATCTTAATGTTTTCTTTCAAACAGCCTTAGTAATCGGCCAATAATCAGTTTAATAAAAGCCCAATAAATACTACGATGTTGGCCCCATTAAGACATGAATTTATTCCTACATATGATATCAATGATCTAAATATATCTTTTCCTTTGAATTTAAATTCTACGAATATAATATTTACATCAATTACTTTTAAACCATCGTGTTTCCCTTTGACTTTATAAGTCGATTTAAAATAACCTTTTAACACGGTAGTTTAGGTTTTCTCAATTGCAACATTATTAATTATGTCGACTTGGCATCTTTGCCAACAATAGAATATCATGCCCATACATTATCAAGATAGTGCGAGGAAATATACATATAAATATACACACATGCATGTACGTGTTTGTTTATACACACATGAATATACATGCACATTTGTAGGCATGATAGTTTTTTCTACACATGTGCATATATGTTTGTGTATGCATATACGAACCTGTGTCTGCATATGTGGCTTCCTCACCAAGAATAAACATATATTTATATTCACTCGATCAATTACTATGCAGAAGGAGAGACAAGAAGGATTACAAAACCCTAGACCACCTTTCATTGCTAAACAAGGGACAAAACAACCAACACAAACAACCTACCTCAAGGTTGGCAAGAACAGGCCCTAAACCTAATAGGTTAACCTAGTCATACAAACTGACTCAAGATCAGATGGCAATACTGGAGACTTCTCAACGTAACCTCTCTTCTAGATGATACTTTCCCTCTTTCTCCCTAAAGGTTCTTAGTTTGTCCTGCATCAACACTCAGGATGGTAAAGGTAGTTAGCTTGACAATCATTCCAATATCTTCCTCATATCACATTCATATTCACACTTACTTTTAAAGAAAGAAATTCCTTGCATACAATTCATCTGTTTCAAGACATCAACGTCCATGATTCTATTAGAAAGCTTAAATCAAGACATTTCATAATCTCATTAAAACATGACTAGTTTTCAAGACCATAAATTTCATTGCATAATTTACCCATAGTAAAAGTAGTTTTTATGGAATTAGGGTAGGATGTAACAATTCTAAAGTGAAGCTCTTTGTGAAGCTAAGGATCAAGCTCTCAAAGAGGATTGTAGATCTAGCCTTCTCAAAGCGTTGCAGAGATCCTACACCTCAACTCTTCTTAAGGCCAATTCTATAATCCTATTCTTCATTGTCCTCTTCATGATGATGGATCATTAAGTGTGATTTGAAACGTTGATTCGAAAAGGCATACACAGTTAAAACTAGAAACATTTATACAATTCTTGATGGACTATGGAAAAATTATACTTGCTATTTTGTCCCTTCATGGGAGGGATATTATTACTAAAGTGAAGCTCTTTGTGAAGTTGAGGATAAGCTCTCAAAGAGGATTACAGATCTGGCCTTCTTGAAGCATTGCAGAGATCCTACACCTCAACTCTTCTTAAGGCTAATTATGCAATCCTATTCCTCATTGTCCTCTTCCTGATGATGGATCATTGAGTGTGATTCAAAACATCGATTCAAAAAGGCATACCCAGTTAAAACCAAAAGCATTTATACTATTCTTGGATTGTGGAAAAATTATACCTACTATTGTTGCCCTTCATGGGAGGGATATTACTACTAAAGTGAAGCTCTTTGTGAAGTTGAGGATCAAGCTCTCAAAGAAGATTGCAAATCTGACCTTCTTGAAGCATTGTAGAGATCCTACACCTCAACTCTTCTTAAGGCCAATTCCACAATCCTATTCCTCATTGTCCTCTTCTTGATGATGGATCACTGAGTGCAATTCAAAATGTCGATTCAAAAAAGCATACATAGTTAAAACCAAAGGCATTTATACTATTCTTGATGGGCTATGGAAAAATTATACCTTCTATTGTTTCCCTTCATGGGAGGGATATTATTACTAAAGTGAAGCTCTTTGTGAAGTTGAGGATCAAGCTCTCAAAGAGGATTGCAAATTTGGCCTTCTTGAAGCATTGCAGAGATCCTACACCTCAACTCTTCTTAAGGCCAATTCTGCAATCCTATTCATCATTGTCCTCTTCCTAATGATGGATCACCGAGTTTGGTTCGAAACGTTGATTCAAAAATACATACAGTTAAAACCAAAAGCACTTATACTATTCTTGATGGACTATGGAAATATTATACTAAATATAATTTTTTCAAGAAGGATTTATGTCTTATTATATAAGTTATATTTGACTATAAATAGGTCAAGATGTACTTGTCACATTATATTTATACTTAGAATGGACATATATCATTTCAAACTTGTACACATCATAACAATACACTTTATGTGAATTTGAATTCTCTTTTCCTAATTTCAAAAAATGTACTCTATTTAATAAACATTTCAATACTAAACATTGATTAAATCTTTTATAATATTACCGCCTTATATTTCAAATTAAAAATAATTAAAATTTATATTATAAACAATCTTCAAATCAAATTATTTCAAATAACAAAACCCACATAATCAATTCCTAGAACTATAAAAACCTGCACCGACACCACCACGACACCTTTCCCCTACGACTACCCTCCATGCAATTCCTTTTCCCATAAGCAAAAAAAATTCCATTGAAAAATTATAAATATCCGCCATTTATAACCTTGTTCAATTCTTTCTTTCCATATGCTTTTCTCAAATATATTGTTAAATAAAAATTAATTCAGTCAGATTAAGACATAAACTGAATCTTTTAATCTTTAACCGAAATGTAGATTTGAATTTTTCTTCACCGAAAAATTGTCTTCCAGTACTACCGACCGTGTCACCGTCTTTTAAAGCTTAGGATATATAAAGCAGTAAAGATGGACATTACAGACTAAAAGAATATAATCCCACAATCAGGCCATCCAAGTTCGTAAAGCCACTTATTACATAAAATGAAAATAAATATCAACCTTAAAGGAAAATGTTATAGTGGGGGAAAGAGAATCTGGATTACCAATTTTGTTGGTTTCACACTATTCTTCCCTCTTCAACAAATTGCCCATCCACTCACTTTGCTTTGGACAACTCAGGAAGTCACTTTGCTTTGCTTTTCTTTAAGGTATTGTTGTTGAACAGAAGGTTGTCATGCGACAAAGAAAGGGATAACACAAACAGGGGTAGGAATTAACATGAAAAGAAAAAGCACCCATTACAATACTTGTGCAACTGAACTTTCCTATATTGTAAATTATAGTATATGTCCCAAAAAAGACATGGGTTGTCCCTCTTGCACTCTTGGAATAAAAGAATTGCTTTCGACTATGTAGTTACATGGCATATAAATCCCATCTATTCAATGGTAGACATGCACTTGTCGTTGTTGTTGGAGATCTGATCGTTTTGGCTATTGCTGTTGTTGTAAGAGATCTTATTGTTTTTAGCTCAAAGAAATATATACCCATTTTTGTTGTAGAATTTAATGGCTGATCAAAGCAAGAAGCCCCCTTCAATGTACAAAGAAGTAGTGGACAGATTTAGAAATCCAAGGAGGAGGAGAGACAGGATCATCTCATGCCTGTGTGCAACCTTTTTTGGGCTTCTTATCTTCGCTGCCATTTTCATCCTGATAACATGGCTTGTTCTGCAGCCCCACAGGCCTAGATATTATGTGGACTATGGTTCAGTATCTCTACTCAATGTTGAAGGCAAAGTACTGAATACAAAAATGACTTTTAATGTCACCAGCCGCAACCCCAACAAGAGAATTGGCATATATTATGATAAAATGGAAGGGTATGTCTATTATGGTGATCAAAGGATTGCAGGGGCTTATATTGCTCCATTTTATCAAGGCCGCAAGACTACTAACATGATACAGCCTATCCTGACTGGGCATTATGTGCTCTTGAAGGACGACCTTTCTAAGGATCTAGTAATGGAGCATACTTCTGGGGCTGTGGATTTGAGGCTCAAGTTGTACACTAAGCTTCGATTCAAGGTGGGGAGCTGGAAGTCAAGGCACTATCATATGAGAGTTAAGTGTGATGTGTGGATTAAGGTCAGTGATAACAGTGCGGGTACATTCCCTCCTAAAAGGTGCAACGTCTATTTTTGATCAATTCACTATTGTTTATGTCACTATTGTTTAGTTTTGGAGGAACCCTCAAGTCTTATATGTGTGGAGTGACGGGCTAGGGTAGTATATTCAGGTTGGCATGGTTATATGAAGAAGTGGGGGAAAATGAACATGGTTTTGTAGTTCGGGAGTGATTTGGAATGCTTTGTCATTCTGATGAAACTTCATATCTTTAATAAGGTGTGATTTCATTAATATTATATTTGTTATTTTATTTTTTGTGCTTTTAAGCACACTGAAATAATTCAAATTTTATATAAATTTTTATTTAAAAATTAATATTGAAGTGTCAAAATATTTCATTGGTTAGATATATATATTTCTATTAGTTTCTTTTAATTTGTTTAGAAGTGAATTAATTTGTATTTATTTATAAAGTTGTTTTTAATTAATAATATGAATTGTGTTAAATTATGATGTAAGGATTAATATTTTATCAAAATGAATGTAATGTTTGTGATGTTTTATACTTGATCATGGTCAATTTGTAATTGTGTTTTATTGAACTTTAAATAATTATAACATAAAATAGTGTGATCACATAATAAAAATCAAAAATTCAATGAATGAAGTCAAGGGAACGGAACTGACTCACCAAGAACTCTACTTGATGTTTTGGTGTCGATTTGCACTTTCCAATAAAATGGTTCTCGTATATATACTGATATCATTTCTTTTGAGAATTCTTTTAGCAGATTATTTAACAATTAAATTTTCAATTAGACATATAGAAGTGACTAGGTGTAAATTCGATTGCGTCTCTTAATTGATTAAATTCCACTACATAGAGTGCCCAGAAATGTGTTAATTCTTAGAAGTGTATTTAAAATCAACTTTGCTTCAGAATACATTCAAGCATTGAGTATTTGATATGCTAATCTCTTAGCATACATAGTGCCAAAACCTCAACTAACCCTTAAAAATCTATAAATTAACCACAAACAATTGCTAATTGTTGAACCTTCCACCAATTGTCTAAACATCCATACGATCATTTTTCCCTTGGAAGCATTTGATAACTTTGTTACTATGGAATTTTATGAAACGAGAGAGGAGAAAAAAAATGGTTTATGTACTATTTTCCATTTGAAGTTTCATACCATGTTCTTCTAGAAGATACGCTACTTGATTTTTTCTATCACATATCCTTTTTATCTATTTAGGATGTAAAACCCTTCCAGTGGTATTGCCAAATTTACACTTTATCCACATCCATTTTGCTGTATAAAAATGCCCAAATATAAGAATGGTTAAACTTCAGATGAATTTTAATGTTCTCTAGGCCAACATGGCCTGTAGGATCTATCAATGGGAATTTGCTTGCTTTAGGAGATTTTTTCTATGAGGGTTCAGTTTTAAAAATTGATTTTCTGAGCATTGTTTCATAGTCTTGATTTCATGCTAGGAATATGACAGGTCATTTTGTTTCCATTTCCTGAAATGTCGATATATACACTGCAATGCTTTTCTTTTTACATTTGGAAACTCCACCTCGAATAAAGTATATTCAATGGTTCGGGGGATGATTCAATAGGCCATGTTAAGGCCCTCTGCCTCAAATAGTAAATATGAGGTGATGGGTATAATTTTACCGAGCCGAAATTAACAACAGCAGAAATGACAAATTCAATATACAACACAAGCAATTAAATAACTAATTAAGTCATATAAATAGAAAAAGGCTCAGGGATGTAACCATGCTTTTATACAGCAGGAAAAATGCATGTAGATGTTTTCGGAACATCTGTAGGTTTTAACCATACAGATGTCTACATTATTCTTTAATTATATAGAGTTATTGAAATTACAAGTATATGGACAAGACAATACAATCAGTAAAATCGCTTCTTGGAAGCAGATTTGTAGATACCATATCTGAAGCACAGACCGGTTCACGAGTAGGCGGTCTCTTCAAAACCCACTACCTAACTTGCAGCTAAATGATATTAAGATACTACAAATTCAATGACCAGTCATAGTTTTGGTAAACAACATTGACTGGACCCTCGTTACTAAGAATGTGCGAAAGAAGGCCAACTTTTTTTGCATCTAGGTAATTCATAATCCAATTCAACATTTCAGTTTCCTGCCCAAAATCAGCACTGTACCTGTCAATGTTAGATAGGACGACACAATGTTAGAATTATCATCACAATCACCTTGCCAAAAATAGACTATCACTAAATTAAACAGTATTTGGGAAAATCTTAAAAATGAGTTCTATGACTAACAAACTATAAAGTAAAATGCATATTATGATGAAAGAAAACACAGAAAAAGGTTCCCACCATTTCAAAAGTTTGCTGAGATAAACAGTCCTCTTGTGTATATCAATGATAATTCCATCACCTTGAAAGTAATCTTTGGTTGCAGATCTCAACTCTGCATCAACTCCTTCGGGTGAGTAGAAGCGCAATATAGGGCTTGATTTTGATCCAGAGCACAGTGCAAAAAGAGTCAAAATGTTTGCCTTTGGAAGAGCCACCTGCTTGCAGAACGACATAGATGTATTATCAAAGAGTGTACCACTCAATTAACATTTATCATTAATAACCTTCATTAAGGCCATTTAAACTGGACCAAGAAAATCTTTAAAGGTAATATAAATAAGTAAATTATTATCTTGGCCTGCCAATGCCTTTAAGAGACAAGGACCAAACAGATGAAAGTGGAAATCTATTCACAAATCTTCCAATGGCCCAATATTTATCCATCATTTGCAGAGTGTTCAACCTAAATCAGCCCTCCATGTTTCAACTTATTCTTCTGTCATTGAGTGGTTACTAAGATTCGGACAGCATAATTAGAGATTATTGAATCAAGTCAGATTCATAATAATCTACAACATGTTTGAAACTGAATACTATATTTCTTAACCTCTGAAAGTAAATTTTTATTTTCATCCAAAGGTTGAGAATATTTACATAAAATGAATGCAATCTTTGTGATGTGTAGATATGACATTGGAAGCCCTCAAGAGAATGTTGTGAAGTAGTAACTCCAGGCAGGCAATCAGGACTCATAAAAAATAAAGTATGAAGCAAGGGGTCCAATTTTGGATGGTTTATAATAATTTATCTAAGTTCAACCATAACTCTGATTCCAATTTTCCTATCCTCACCCCTCTTCAATTTCCTAGTTTCACCGCATTTCCACCATCTTCTTGTTTCAAATTTTTTGCTTTTACTTTTTCCAACTTTTAAGATTTTCCCTGATTCCTTTTTTACCTAGACCAAGGGAATACATTGAAAGCAAATTCTAGATCAGCTGAAACAATAGGGACATACTCACTTCTGCTTTTCTGCCACTATACCATCTTCATGTTTATAAGACAAAAATGATACGGGTTTTGACCTTGTATCTTAAGACTTCGAATAACAAACATAAAAATAATAGAAAAAGCACTTAATCTTCTATTAGTACCAATCTGAAGATTCTAGGTCATCAACATCATGTCCTTGTATGTATCAGAAAGGTGGCTATAAAAAGAGACTATAAAATTGCATTTTCCCCTTAAGTGAGAAAATTTACCATATCAGTGTTAAGGAATTGAACATGGCCAAAGGCCAAGTAGTTGTTCTCATAAGATGAATGTTATATATTAAATGATTTTATATGGCAGCACAGCAAAATAAAAGCAAGGTTCCGCCCAGTGGCACATGTTTCCAGAAGAGCTACAAACCTCCACCTTTCCACCCAGCTTACTGGACAGCATATTTAATGGTCACGTAAAAGGTTTAAAAGTTTTAAAAATTGCAAAATATTTATCATTTAATTATACTGCAAGGCTGAAGAAACAAAAAGCACTCTTATTTGACATAGTCCTGTGTTCTTTGGCAAAGTCATCCCTTCATAATCTGAGAGAAGCTATCTGATGGATGGGAGATAGAAACAGAAAGTTGAAGTTTTTCTGGCAATAATTCACATTACTCTGGAGTGTCTGGACAGTAGCTTTCTATTAAAGCTAAGGACACTAGGACTTCCACTACTATAATTAAGAACTCTAGTTAAAAAGTTCAGGGGTTAAGAACATATACTTTGATGGTACTGGAATCAATGGAAGTATCTGTCAAGGTAAAGAAAGAGGTGGAAAAGTTCACAGGTGATAAATTCCGTACCTGGAAGGCAAAAATGAAGCACATCTGATTGAAGAAAGAAAGATGAAAAGTAGCAATGTTGTCACATTTGACTGTCATAGCATTATTTAGAAGCAGCAAGAAAGGCAGGCACCCTAGGGCAGGTCAGAAGGTAATTTCCTTTATTGTGGAAAGGTGAGAGATGTTGCTTGGAAATGTAAAATAAGAACTGCGGAGCTATTGAAAAGGCATCAGAAGTCAACAGTGGAACAAATATTGCAGTCAATGCTGAAAGTAATTGGTTTTTCCAAGCAATTATAAACAGATAAGCTATTAAAGAGCTCACAGAGGTGCAAGCAAATAAAAATGTAACCAGAATGAAGAAAGCTTCAGCTTGTCTCTGTATCCAGAATGTGAGAGGTGATCAAAGAATATTAATATATTATAGAAGGAAGAATTTGTAGTCCCAAACAAATTAATTTTTATTTTTAATGGGGTAAAAGATGGGAGACCTAATGTAGGGACAGCAGAGGGATTCTGGTGTATGTTAGAGAACGAAGTCGCCCATGGTTCAGATGATTGTCTTCCATCAGTTATTTGGTTGCAATAAAAGCAATCAAGATCTCAATATCTTAGTGAGAGGTAAAGTTAAACCGATGTATCAAGTTATTACAATAGAAAAGAGTAGAGCACTGAATATACATTACTTACAGTAGGCTTTTTAGCAAAAGGATGGTTACAATTTTTTTTTTACACCAATCAAACAAATGTGCTCCATGGTTAGAAATTAAATCTGGAAACATATTATTGAATGCTCTAAAATAAAAGGGGCCTGTGGCTTTTGTTCTATGAGCAATATGCATATGATTTTTTCCAATTGTTCTTTTTGCCATGAGTTTTATAAATGCAAATATTTTCAAGCACAACATATCTAAGCACCTAAAAATGATGTATTGCATAGTATAATAAAAGGTATGTTATTGAAAGATAGCGTCGGTCAGATCTGGAAAAACGATTGCTGCAAGCACCATCGTATTTCTTGTCTGATTGATTTTATCGCTATTTCTGAACATCATATCATTCAAATCTATGAGTATAAAATGCGAATCATATTTGTATTCTAAATCGATATTTATAGTGTTATTCGCTGGTCAGTAAATATGTGTTATGCTAAACGCATTGTTAACTATGTGTTAACATAGACTCTAAAGAGCACGTCCCATGAGTGGACGTGTCTCCACTCTTGGAGACACGTCCTCTCATGAGACGTGTCTCTTAGAGGCCTGATTTCCTAAACATATATTTAGCGAATCCTTCAATGATATGCAGACATAAAAATCTGATAATGTTCTGCATTCAGCACATTAAAATTTAATAAATCTGGAAGTCGAAATTTTGTGTCTCTCTGGAAGTCGAAAATCTGTGTCTGAGTTTTGTAGAGTTCTGAGTCTGAAAACCTGGCAGAAAACTAAATCTCCCTTCTTGCCATTAGATTTGTATTCATTTACATGGTATCAGAGCCAAGTTGTGCAATTCCCTTACAAATCTAATATCAGTTTGCTCCTGGAAATTCGCATTTTCTAAAATCGAATTCAATCACATTCTTCACAATGTCAAGCGTGATCAGATTTGAAGATCGCCTTGCAGGAGCAGAAAATTTCACATCATGGAAATTTAGAATCATGATGATCCTTAAGGAACATAAGGTAGACTCACTTGTAAGAGAAAATTTGGAACAACCCAAGTCTGAACCTGAGAGAACTCAATGGGTAGAAAACAATGAAAAGGCTATGAAAATACTTGTAGATGCAGTTAGGGATCACATAGTGCCTATCCTAGCTAAACATGAATCTGCCTACCTCATGTTCAAATCTCTTGAGAGTACCTATGAGATCAACAACACCTGTAGGACTCTTGCGTTGAAAAGGCAAATCAACAATGTTTAGATAATCAAAGGAGAGTCCATTAATGCATACTTCATGAGGATTACTGAACTGAGAGATCAATTGTCCACCATTGGATATCAGATTGACAGCAAAGAGTTAGCCCTAATTGCTCTAGGAGGTCTTCCAAACTCTTGGGAGTCTTTTGTTCAAGGTATAAGTGCAAGATCTAAACTCCCTAAGTTTGATAGGCTAAGATCTGACTGTCTTCAAGAAGAATCCAGACTCTCTTCTAAAGAGAATAAACAAAAGAAAATAGATGAAGACATTCTTGCACTCAACTCAACATCTAATAAACAGAGTAAGAAAAAATCCTTCAAGAAAGGGTCTTCCAAAAGAAAGAGAAATTCCAATGGAAAGGGTCCTCATAAGAAGAAAGATATTTCTCAAGTACAATGCTTTAGATGTGATCAATATGGTCACTATGCATTGAAGTGCCCTGATAGGACTAAACAACAAACTTCCTTTGCTAAAGTAGGAAAGTCAAATTCAGATCATGAACCTGAGAACTTTGTGTTCCATTCAGCCCTTTCTAGTCAAGTATCCGAACTCACTCTCAACTGGGTGATTGACAGTGGTGCTTCTAGACATATCACAGGATTCAGAGAACACTTAGATACTTTGACCGAAAGGTTTGATGAAGAAGTAACCATCGGGGATGATTCAGCACACCCTGTAAGAGGGGTTGGAACCTGTTCTATCAAGTTGAAATCTGGGCTTTCTCTTCAACTCTCTGAAGTCTTGTTTGTACCTGGAATAAAGAGGAATCTTATATCCATCTTTGCCCTTGAAGACAATGGTTATAGAGTTACCTTTATAGATGGAAAAGTTCTTGCTTGGCCTAAAAACTCATCTATCAAGAAAGCCCTCACCATAGGTGTAAGACAAGGGTACCTTTATAAACTATGCACTGAAGTCAATCAAGCCCTTACCCTTGACACCTTTGATTCAAATGAGATTTGGCATAGAAGATTAGGTCACCTTCATTTCCGTGCCCTACCTTCTGTGGAAAAACTTGTAACAGGCTTACCTAAGTTAAAACCATCTCATGAAGGAACTTGCAAAGGTTGTGCCTTAGGGAAGAATTCAAAGGGATCCTTTCCCTCTAGTTTGAGCAAAACTCTTAATGTGTTAGAATTGGTTCACTCAGACTTATGTGGACCCATGTCTGTACCCTCTAAAGCAGGATTTCTTTACTATGTCATATTTGTAGATGACTTCTCTAGGAAAACCTGGATCTATTTCCTTAAGTGTAAAGAATCATTAGAAATCCTCAAAAGGTTCAAAGAGTTCAAAGCCCTCTCTGAAAATTTCTCCGGAAAGAAAATAAAAATCTTAAGAACAGACAATGGGAAAGAATACACCTCTGAGATTTTTAAGGAATTTTGCCTAGAAGCTGGAATTAAGAGGGAGTTCACAGTTGCCTACAATCCTCAGCAAAATGGGGTTGCTGAAAGGAAAAACAGAACCATTGTAGAAGCTGCTAAAGCAATGCTACTTGACCAAAACATTGATACTTCTTTTGGGCAGAAGCATCTAGGACTGCTGTCTATATTCAAAATAGATGTCCTCATTCACATCTTGATAACAAAACTCCTGAAGAAGCCTTTACCGGTGTGAAACCTGACATCAGTCATTTTAGGATCTTTGGCTGTCCTGTCTATATTCATGTACCTAAAGAGAAGAGATCCAAACTAGAACCTTCCAGAAAGAAGGGGGTGTTTATGGGTTATAGTGAAAATTCCAAAGCATACAGGATTTACATTCCCGGGCAGAATCAAATTGAGTTGAGTCGAGATGTCATCTTTGAAGAAGACATTGCATTCAAAAGGGCAAGAAGCTCCTCTGAGTTAGAAACCCTTTCTCCTAGAGTACCTGAGGTGGAACCTGATTCTGAAATTCAGAGGGAGCATTCTGAGGAAATGTCACTTGAACTTCCATCAAGTGAGAATCCAAATGATAATAAGAGACCACTTTGGGCCAGGAAGATGCTCAAAGAAGCTGAGGTTCATGCAGCACCCAAAGGAACGTTCAGGGAGAGTAAAAGACCCAAACGTTTCTCTGGCTATGTTGCTCTAATAAACAACATCTTAAACTCAGAACCTGACAGTGTTTCAGAAGCCCTTCAACATCAAGCATGGAAAGATGCAATGACAGAGGAATATCAGTCCATTCTAAAGAATGATGTATGGGATGTAGTGCCTAGACCAAAAGGGAAATCTGTTGTCTCTTCCAAATGGCTCTTTAAAATCAAGCATGCTGCTGATGGCAGTATAGAAAAATATAAAGCACGTTTTGTGGCAAGAGGTTTTTCTCAAAAGGAAGGCATTGATTACGAAGAAACATTTGCACCTGTTGCCCGTTACACATCAGTGAGAGCAGTGATAGCCATTGCAGCAGCTAAAGGTTGGAAGATCCATCAAATGGATGTGAAAACTGCCTTTCTAAATGGAACCATTGAAGAAGAAGTCTATCTGGAACAGCCTGAAGGTTTTGTGATATATAAACCTGACTCACATGTATGCAGACTGAAGAAAGCTCTTTATGGACTTAAACAGGCTCCCAGGGTCTGGTATGAAAGAATTGACAGCTATCTCTTGGGATTAGGATTTTCCAAGAATGAGGCCGACTCCAATCTCTACTTCAAGGTAATCAAAGGTGATATGCTAATAATTATTTTATATGTTGATGATCTGCTAATAACAGGAGAGGATCACCTCATTGCTCAAGGAAAGCAGGATCTAATCTCTGAATTTGACATGAAAGACTTGGGTATCCTACACTACTTCCTAGGTTTAGAAGTATGGCAGAAATCAGAAGGCATTATACTAAACCAAGGGAAGTATACTATAGACATTCTGAAAAGATTTGGAATGTTGGATTGTAGACCGATGTCTACACCTATGGAAACCAACCTTCACAAATTAAAAGAAGCAGCAGTAGAATCCAAGTGTGCAGATCCAACCCTTTACAGACAAATGATTGGATCCTTGATGTATTTGGTTAACACCAGACCTGATATTTGCTATGCAGTGAATGTTCTCAGCCAGTTCATGTGTGAGCCAAAGGAAATTCACTTAATGGTTGTGAAACATATTTTGAGATATCTTCAAGGCACTATTGGATATGGTCTTCTTTACAAAAATGTTCAATTAGATCTTCATGGGTACTCTGATTCAGATTGGGCTGGAAATGTAACCGATCGAAAAAGCACATCAGGATGTTGCTTCAGTTTAGGATCGGCTATGATCTCCTGGATTTGCAGAAAACAATCTTCAGTTGCACAGAGCTCAACAGAAGCTGAATACATTGCAGCCTCAATGGGAGCAAGAGAAGCAGTTTGGCTTCGTAAATTGCTTGTGGGACTCTTTGGTGAGCCCTTGGATCCAACAATTATTCATTGTGACAATCAAAGTTGCATCAAACTCTCTGTAAATCCTGTCTTTCATGATAGATCGAAGCACATTGAGATCCCCTATCATTATGTAAGAGATATGGTGGAAAAGAAAGTAATTCAGTTGGAGTATATTAGTACAAATGATCAAACTGCGGACATTCTCACCAAGCCTCTCTCCCGAATCAAGATGGAGCACTTCAGGAAGAAACTTGGTATGGTTGAAATGTAATTTGTTATTTATGTTTGAAATACAAATTGTTTATAAATTGTACTAATATATATAAAGATGTTTAATGTGTAAACTCTTTTGTCATGTGTGTGACTCCATGACTTTATGGGCCTACTTTTCTTGTATGCATTATTGAAAGGTGACGATCTTTCTAATAATGTACACTTGTAATTGACATTGTAAAGTGACGACTCTACAATGATCAAACTATCATGGTAGATATCATGTGACTTGATATTATGGACATGTCATGATAGTGTCTCTTATTGATATCATGGGACTTGATATCATTTGTAGATCATTATGATCATTAAGAGATAATCATGGTGGATATTTATATCCATGGATATGCCATGAATTATGGTAGACATCATGTGACTTGATGTCAGTGCACATACCATAATAAGATATGATATGAAGAATGTCATGTGACTTGACAATATTGAGAAATCATATTATGTCTTAGATATCACGTGTTTAGGTGATATCTCTAGTTATTCGATTTGATACATCTTCCCTAGCTAAGAGGGAGTGTTATTGAAAGATAGCGTCGGTCAGATCTGGAAAAACGATTGCTGCAAGCACCATCGTATTTCTTGTCTGATTGATTTTATCGCTATTTCTGAACATCATATCATTCAAATCTATGAGTATAAAATGCGAATCATATTTGTATTCTAAATTGATATTTATAGTGTTATTCGCTGGTCAGTAAATATGTGTTATGCTAAACGCATTGTTAACTATGTGTTAACACGGACTCTAAAGAGCACGTCCCATGAGTGGACGTGTCTCCACTCTTGGAGACACGTCCTCTCATGAG
Organism: Sequoia sempervirens; assembly: GCA_007258455.2. Lineage (NCBI taxonomy): Eukaryota > Viridiplantae > Streptophyta > Pinopsida > Cupressales > Cupressaceae > Sequoia > Sequoia sempervirens. Next base: position 959,754,108 of record VDFB02281492.1, on the reverse strand, counting down.
ACGTGTCTCTTAGAGGCCTGATTTCCTAAACATATATTTAGCGAATCCTTCAATGATATGCAGACATAAAAATCTGATAATGTTCTGCATTCAGCACATTAAAATTTAATAAATCTGGAAGTCGAAATTCTGTGTCTCTCTGGAAGTCGAAAATCTGTGTCTGAGTTTTGTAGAGTTCTGAGTCTGAAAACCTGGTAGAAAACTAAATCTCCCTTCTTGCCATTAGATTTGTATTCATTTACAAGGTAGAAGGCAAAAGTAGTTTTTAATGCAAGATGCCAGTTTTGTGAATGAGACCCCCCTTTTGTAGAATCCTGCAAGAGAATTGTTATCCGTTTACCTTTTATATTGTTAAGTTTTTGTACAACTTGGTTTTGAACTTGCCAATCCATTCACCCCCATACTATATACTTCTGCTATAATTCAGAGTATTTGCAAGCTTTTGTTTCTAAAGACTAGCAGAATGAAACAAGCATGTGAAATACCTTCCCCTTTAAGTTCCCAAGGCCCTAGACTACTGGGGTCACATCTCCATGGAATCCGTGGAATGCTAGCTTGTTCCAAGATATGAAATTGACATTAACAATATGCATTAATATTTTGTGTCCTTGTTTAGTGTGCTTTCCTTCTATTTTGCTTTCTTTCTCAAATGGTTGGGCACAATATTTCTATTACCACAGTCGAAAGGCAATGCCACCTGTTAGTTGATTTTTTCTTAGTACAAAATGAAGCTCTTTGAACTGCAGATCTGTTTTCTTTTTGAATTTGACTCTTTACCTTGAAATAGTTTTGTGCCATATAAAATGCTCTTCAGATTATTGTTTCCATTATGATAATCTTTAAACCTTTGTTAAGAAATGACAGCGAATGTTAACTACTCACCTGAAGTCGCCTATCGCCTTGCTTGAAAGGTTTCACTAGACTGTAGGGCGCTCTTTGGTTTGCACGAAGAATTCCATTTTGAATTTCTGATAGTGAATATGGGTACCCACCAATCAAGTAGAGGAATTCATTGAAAAATTCTTTTCTTTCCAATATCCCATCTGGATACCCTTTTTGTATAGTGGCATGAATCACCATGGAATTATAAATGTTCAGAAAAAATGCAAGTCTTTGTGACTTCGAGAGTGCAAGAACATCCACACGTTGCAGGTCTTGAACGACATTCAAATATCTGTAAAATATGACAAAAAGAAAAGAAACAGTCACAAAGAGATGATCCTACTAGGGAGTACACAGAATGTTCAATTCATAAAGATGGTCTTAGCTAATTAGTTCAGCTAAACTATACATGTATAATCCAAAATGACATGCTTTTGAAAACTAAAGATTTCCATTATGCAAAAAAGTGTGAAAACAGTAAATACCAAATCTGTAAAAAATAAAATACAAAAATTACCTTCTAAATTCCTCACTTGAGCGAATCCCCTGATAATTGACATGGCATCCATCATCTGAAACAAAAGTCTCAAGTATCGCAGTCATTATTTTCCTTATTTTTTCTGCTACCAGTGCCGCTGGTTTTGGTTCTTTGTCATTTGTAAAACCTCGAAAATTGAAACACTTAGTGGAAACAACCGGATCATGTTCTAGAAACCGATATAAATGTTTTCCATCTTCAAAATCATTTTCACTGAAAACGAACACAACAGGGGCAAATGTCAGGCACAAACGAATGTTTACATGCACAATGTGAAAAATAATTATTAGAAACTGCAGAGTACTTTTCTTCTCTTAATTTCATTTAATGGAATTAATTTTCAAAGCTATAAAACTCTACCAAGTAAAATTGTTACATATTGAGAATACAGAGTGCTTCGAAATAGAATAAATGAGCGGAGCTTACTGTGACAAATGATGGAAGAAATTCTTTCTTGCAATCGCTTTACCTATTTCAACAGCCTGCAGAACCATTATTATTAGTATAGTACACACCAGATGTAGAAATGCAGAATCAGTTTTGATATTATTAGTCAATATCCTCACTGCAATAAAGCAATTCAAATATAAAATATCACCATATCACTGTAACAAAGTTTTGATAATTAAATATCTAGTGATATAAACATTAATGCTAATAAATGACTACCCGTTCCATGAGCAAATCTTGGGATGGTCATGGAGTAAATGTGGATCTAGATTACATGGTCTTTCAAGAGTGCCCCACTCCAACCAGTCTTTCATTTAGAAGTGTTTTCCGGAGGTATGAACATGATGCAGGGGGGATCTAAGGGAGTCAAGCAAAATCGCAAATCACCCAAAAAGAGTCCCCTTCCTTTTTTGTTTGTGAAGTGTGCATTGTGAGTTTTGGTTTGCAGTTTAGTGGTTTAGTGTTTAGAAACCTGAAGAATCAACAACAATAACACAAAGACCAGAGGTTGAGATAGTGGTGCTGCATTTGCACACACGCTGAAGCAGACCCTTACCTTTTGGACAGAAACTGTAGACTCCCGCAGAACCGCACATCACAGAGCATGTCACTTGGGTGTCATGTGTTGCCACGTAAGCCGGAGAGGCTAGGGAGGATCTGATTCATGCCTTGGAAGATGGTTAAGTGAATATCAATAAACCATTCGGAGGCCAATAGGCGGATAAGAGCAAACACTTTTGCCAGTTGCGTCAGATGGTGCAGCATGATAGATGCACACAAGTGCCAAGCAGAGGCATGTTGGAAGCAATCAAAGAATCAACAGGCGAGCAGAAGTTGGTGCAAAAGTCCTAGGAAAGTCGTTTTTGAGTAGTCGATCTTGGGAATAGCTGGGCTTATAAAGGGGATAGACTGTAATGCAGGGAGTCTCTACAAGTAGGCTAAATATTGCTCGTTGGGTTCTGTGCATTTTGGAGTGGCCCATAGGGCAGGCAAATTTTCTACGTATAATTAGAACATAGAGTTTACTTGTTCTTCCTTCAACTTCAGCTTTGGTAACTGTTAACCAGTTGTTCATTTGAACCACTTACCATTTACATCAGAAAATCTAGCGAAATTTCATTTATAGGATTCACATATTGCACACTCTGTTCATCAACTCACTAATCAGAAAGGTCTAAATCGGAATCCAGAAACTGCCCGAGCATTTACTCATCTAATAGAGACTCTTTGCTTTGCCCTCGTGATTTCTCTCAACAACATCCTTTTGTGCTCGAGCCAACCCTTTCCACTATACCATGGGCACAATCGTTAAAGGAGAATATATACAATACTTAGCAAAAACAGCAAGTTACATAAAAATATATAGTAGAAGAAACAAAATCAGCAAAGAGTTTGAAAACAAAGTGGTGGGGTCATTGGATGTTTTGTCTATTTAAGACGGTTTCAGTAATATTTCTTGGGTCTCATAGGCTGACTGATCTGACAGATGTAATTAAAATTCATTCATTCAATGGCTTGAATGAAAGGCCTCGTCATAAGCCAAAGCTCAATCATAGCATATGGATTAGATATGTTATCAGGTCCTTTAGACAAAAGCATGCCTAAAATTTGGTTCTCCTAATTCTAACCTGTTTCTGGTTTATTCTTAAGTAGACCTTTTTTTCTATTTTGATTGTTATTTATCAATTTCCATGTCAAAAGATTAGAATTGAGCATCTAGGATGTTATATTTAAGGACAAGGTCTATGACACTCATATCCATATGGAAGAGATTGTCAATCATATTGGATCATATTTAGAACATTATCAAGTAGCAATATCTAGGCATTGCATTAACCGTTGACACATACTACACCTAGACATTTCACATCATGTATATTTTGTGTCTATGTAATCAACCCTAGGGGTTTGACTCAAAGTTTAGAAAGTTCATAATTTGACCCTCTTATAGAAAACCCTCAAAATATCTTCACAAGTGTGCAAGTTTCAAAAGTTTATTGTATCAAAGGATGCAATCATAGTCATATGAATATAATTTTGTCATTGTAGTCATGAATTGCAAGCAATGGCATCTAGACATAAGGTAGAGGTTAGAGATACTAAGAATGAGAATTGCCATGATTAGAGACTAAGGACAAGCATCCTAGCATATTTGTCTAGCCAAATTTGTTCTCCTTCTGCAAATCAAATACAATTATATATACAACTATTTCAATCAAGAATGGTTATAGAATTATTTAGTTTCATAAAAGTTGTTCATTTTCCTTCTAATGTAGTATTTTGACATTTGCACAATGATGTTGCTTTAAGTGTTTTCCTTTGAATTCATTTTGACTAAATGTGGGAGTTTCTTTATGTGGTGTCATTCTAGGAGAACAAATCTATGTGAAGATTTGTGTTGTCTTGTGGATGACAATATTTATGGTGTTTTTCTATCACTCCATCTACATGACTAGAGTTAAAGCTTGATTACTAGATGTTATGATTGGATCATTCCATCAAGCCAAATAACTTAGAGATTAACATGTGTATAAGGATATGTTCCTATTAAGTCCAATTAAATGCTTAATTTTTCCTAAGAGATCTTTTTAATCAAATGGTTTTTATGTTCAATTTGCATTTTTTCTTAACATTCAATGCTAAAAAAAAAGAAGCAATTTGCATTTCTTCTTAGCACTCAATGCTAAAAAAATTGAGCAATAAAAATTAAATTTTTATGCAAGGGGCCCATGAACTTATATATATTATAAGATAGAGTGTGATCCATTCTCCCTCTATTTTTTTGTCAAAACTTTTCTAAAGGGGTATTATATTCAAATAAGGGTGCCCCATGAACTTACGTATAGTAATAGAGGGAAGAGTGTGATCTATTCTCCCTCCAAGGTAGGTGCTTCAAATGATAAGTTTGTGCATGGTACCACATGGAGATGAAATTATCCTACTTTAATGGGGTAAATGTCCAACTCTTCTCTTAAAAAATCTCATGTTTGGAGAAAAAATGTTGAGCTTTATGTTTTCATATTTCTATTTTTTCATTATTACATGGGCCCAATCTCAAAATTAAAATAGGAGTGAAATCCCCTTCCATGGGACCGCACCTGAAGTGAAAATCAATAATGAAGATTGTTAGAAAAAAATTATTTTAGTGAGAAAAATAAAGCACAACATATAATTGTTCTTTGTGGGCTCAATTTTTGGGTGCTCTTGAATTGTAAATTATTTATGAGTTCATGTATATCTTAATTTTCCTCTAAGATGGTGGAGTGTTTATTCTAGTAAATCAAATTCTAAAATATCATCTCTAATAAACACTTTGCAACTTGAAACCTAGATCATGTCTCATCCAATCACTACATGTTCTTTAAAATTGTGAATACATGAACTGTATTTGAAGATATAAAGAAGGATTGTGGGGTGTCTTACACACATTTGCAATGGTTAATGGTTTAGTGTTCTGCAACCCACTACTATCAAACTGTTATTATAGTAGACTTTGGTAGGATATTTTATATTCCTTGCACCTTTGTGGTCAAGAATATGTAGAAAGCCTAGGAGTCTATCAATTCCTAGCTTGTTTGGAAAGGGGATAAGATTCATATATAGATTCATGTTAATTTCCACTCTCTATTGTGATTTCCCATTGCCAAATCTCATATTATTTTGTTTGTAAAGTTGTGTTGGATCAAAGCATTATACTTCTTCAAAAAAGGGACAAATTATTATTGAATTCTTCAACTTGTGCAATAGAAATTGGTATTCATGCCCTAATCTAAAGACTAAATGCAATCTTACTAGTAGGGAATTCAAGCCCTTTAGTGAGACTTAAACACGTCTCTCTAATTCTTTGATTCATGAGATAGGTTTGAAATCTTCACTATAATGGTGGTAAGTGGACACACCTTTTAACACAAAACTCAACTTGGTTATCAATGACTCTCTCCAAAGTTGTGCCTTATAAGACTCAACAAATGTTGGAATCTAAATTTTATTGTTACCACTTGGTTTAAGTGTTTTGACATTACTAAGAAAGCTACACATGAGCCTAAACAACTAAATTTGCTTTTTGTATCTTATACCAAGGATTTCCTTATGGATGGACTCTTCCATATAAGCATTTTAAATCCTCATTGCTTGACATGTGACTAGCATGTGTCAATCAAACATTTTTTCTAGTTTTGTGGTCATTCCCAATAAGCTTAGCATTGAACTCATTGTTTCTTGAAACCCTTTAGGCCTAAAATTTTCAAGTTGAACATTGTTGTGACTCAAGAGTATACCTTATTACCTACAAAATATAAGAAAATATGACATATTTTCACATTGGAATTCTCTTTCAACTTTTGAAAATAGAAATTCTATAATTTTTAATAGTAAAAAAAATAAAACTAGATATGAATAGCTTGAAATATGAAACATTATCTATAATTTCATGTTTCAACATAAGTTGAGAAGATGTTGCTAGATATGAAGCTACTTCCTTGAGGACCGAGGAAACACTCCTTTATTATTAGTCGAGGTCCCCATCTTAACTACACAACAAGTCACCCAATAAACAAAGAAGAGATCAAGGTAATCCTTGATGTTGCTCTCACAATAACTCAACTTTCTTTGTAATGTTGTGCAAGAACTCTTGGCATGCAAGCTATAGAAGTTGGCTCTCCTTTTAAAGGTGGGCATGACAATTGTACTCTCCCTATACAAAGCAAAATTCCATGTTTGGGCCTTGTTATCTTGTTGACTCACTCTCAATAGTAGTAAACTAAGGAGGAAAAAAGAAATGATAAATAAGAGATACAAAGAGAATGTAGGTCTTTATTTGGTATTGTTGACCCAAATAGTGGTAATAAGTTGAGCAATAAGATTAAGGATTTGATTATTCCTCCTATGAGCTTTACAACTTCATGCTACAAACCATTGCTAGACTAATGTGTTCACAAGTTTTGTGCCTTTGTTGGGCTACTAAGCTTGTAAGTTTAGACTATTCACATTAATATGGCGTGTTCATGTGAGAATGGGATCCCTAACTTGATTCCCGTCAAACTAAAAATTCTAATAGTATAAGTCAAAAATAATAATAATAAGCTTTCAATTATAAAAAATGAATAGTATAATAAAATACTTTTTAATATGATAACCCCTCTATAATTAAAATTATTTTAAAACATATAATCTTTTATTAAAATAGTAACATACTTTTTTTTCTAAGATTTTTTCCAATTGAAATCTTTATATTATTTTTAAAATGACTACAATTCTATTGAAAATTACTTCTTAATAGTTTTCCAACAATTTATTTTACTACAACTTTTATATTATTTTTAAAGATTTTTTTATTTAAATAAAATTCGTTGCTTTTCCTAGCTATTTTTTAATCAACTTTTATAATATTTTCCCTCGTAACAGTCTTTTAAATTATAAAAAAGCGAATAATAATTCTATGAGTAAATTCCGTAACCAAGTATGGTTTATATGACTGATGACTTTTAGGTTTCTTTCAAATCGACACGGCAGGCGAACTTTGTTATAGTTTGACTTTAGTGATTAAATAAATAAAAGCAAGGTCCTTCCCCATTTCAAGAGCGTTGAATATATCAAAACTTAGACACGTGTAAGTCTAAAAAGATTTGGCCCGTAAGTTTGCATATTTATTTTTTCTAACACTGTTTTTGGCTTATTGCTAAACTTGAATAGTTTATGATAAATTGATTTTTTTAAATCTAATTTTTTTTATAAAATTTAAAATTTATTAAGGGAATGAGGTTTAAACTTTTTCTAGGAGGATGTGACGAGACTAGATTGTAAAAATAACATTGTAAGATTGTTCAAATCTTCCAATTAAAACAAAAAGTGAAATTTGATATAACAATGCACTACATGTCATTGTGTTTCAAATCTTAAAAAGAAGACAAATTTGACAAAGTGGAGCACTATATGTCACAATTGCAAAAATAACGTCATAACATGTTTCAAATCCTCCTATAGAATAAAGGCAAAGTTGGTGAAATGGTGCATCAAATTTCACAATAGTAAAAATAACATTGTGAGACATTCAAATCTTTCAATAGAAAAAGATATTTGGTGGAATAGTGTACTAGACCATAATTACAAAAACAAAATTGTAATTATTTCAAATCCTCTACTTGAAAAGAAGGCAAATTTGGCATAATGATACACCAAATGTCGTGATTAGAAAAATAACATTATGTGATGATTAAGAGCGCTTTTTTATCTCACTATGTAGTAATTTTTGATATCAACTTTTGGATCATACTCCATGATCTATCATAAAGATGAGGAAAATTTTACATCTATCCAAAAAACTACTACACAATTTAAAATAAAAAACACTCTTAATCACAACTAAGGACTATGGAAACACTACGTCTCTTATAATAGTAAAAGATGTTTCAAATGAAAAAGACTTAAACAACAAACATATTATGATCAATTTACTGACAAATTAATTACAAACTCGAGTAGTCATATAAATCACTAACACATTGTAATTAACATGCCAATCATTGACTTAAGGTCTCCACATAAATTAATTGCATGCAACACATTATGTTTAAGGTATCTACCATTTGAAAATTCTCAAATCTCTATATAAAATATCCCCACATAATAAATAACTAGCACATTGTAGTTAATGTATTAACTATTTATTTAAAAATGTAAATCACAGACATATAACTAACAAATTATCTAAAAAAATATTTTTCAAAACTTTTATATATATAAAAGAGAGGAGAAATAATTGTCCAGACTAACTTTGTGAACATTTAACAATTCCCTGGAATATACCTAAGCTGAATGCAGAAACTTTCACAGGTAATTTTTTCAAATCCTAAAAAAATATATACATTTGAAAGGAATTTATTTGATTACTTACCTTCTTCCTCCCACAGTCGAGCTCATCAATGAGAATCTCCACCGAGTCTCCGCCGGTAAAGCAATTGTTGAGCAGGCGCAGGTTGAAGAAGCGGTCGTGAATGGGCATCCTGTTGCGGAGCACCCGCACCATTTTCAACAGCTCGTCCTCCGCCTCCTCCTCCACCTCGTCATCAAAGCCATAGACGGGCACAGCCGGCGCAGAGGCCGGGCACCTCTTCTCCACCACACTCCTCAACCGCTTATCAAATTCCCCACTATTCCTCAGTGAATTCAGCGCAACGATCCCTCCAAATAGCTGCTCGTTGAAGAAAATCTGAGGCACAGCAGCACTGCCGGCCTTTTCCTCCAGCTCGGCCCGGCGGAGAGGATATACATCGATGTTAATTTCCACAAATTTGAGGCGTCGTTCTCTGAAAAACGACCGGACGGCCCGGCACTCGCGGCAGCCGGACCGAGAAAATAAGGTTATTCTGCCCTTCATTTCTTCCTCTTCTTCGTCTTCGTTCATCTGAATCAGAGGAGGCCTCTTTGTGCTGTTGGATTTCGATTTGCTTTTTTCTTTTTCTTCCTCTTCGGAGTCGTCTGAGTTGGATTGGAAGGAAAGCCTGCGCAGAGCGCTGGAAACACTGTGCCCTCGCTCCAGTATGAATTTTTTGACCGCCGGCAGATTTATTTTCGGATTGCTCTTGTTATTCTCGTCCTCTTCTGTGATGAATATTATAGGCAGCTTTTCGTCGAAATCGAGAAGAATTTCCTTAGTTTCACTTTCTGTGTGCTTCGTTTCTACTTTTTCCTCTTTGCCGGCCATGTATTGACTGAGCACCTCCTCTGAGCCCATGATGTTTCACAGAATGAGGATCTGCGAGAAACAAAAGAGGGATTACGATTTCGTAATAATGTTTAAAGATTGCTCAGGAAACTCAAGAAATTTGTGAGAATAAAAAAATTCAAATGAACAGAGCAGTTTTGATCCAAATTTACAATTTTATGAAAACAATTGATATCACATCTCTACCATTACAAATTTAGATTATAACATGATAAATAAACATACTGTTAAACAGTCTCAATTCATTTTTTTGTCAGGTCATATCAGTCCCTCTCCCTGAAAGTATGCTATTTACAGAAAGGCAGGGACAGTGTCTCTTATTATAGATGGATGCCGCAATTCTTCATCTTTATTCTAAAATATCTAGTAGTTTACTGTGGCTTGCTCATGAATCTTAGAAAGAAGCTCTGAGCAAGCCAGATTATTCAGATTTTTACTAAAATTGAAATTATAGTTTGCAGAGTATTTAAGTACTTTCCATACTCTCAACCTCTTCACAGAGAACAGATTTGAGAAAAAAACAGAGAGGTTTCTAATTTACGAAAACCAGCCCCAAAACAAAAGTCAAATTTAATAGCAAGAAAACCAAACTTCTGCCTATTGCTGAGTTGATATCATTTTTTCTGGTTCTGATAATAAATCACCATTTAAGCTCTTCCTCTATTAGTAGACCAGATTAAAACAACAGAGGGGCTTCTAATTTGAAAACCAGCCCCTCAAAACACAGCAGCCAGACTTAATCAATCTTCTGTCTATTGCCGAATCCTCATTAGGGATCAAAATTGCAAAATTGTTTATCAAAATATACAATTCATCTCAATTCTTTCTAAAAAATATACTGACTCATTCACATGAACCATGAAAACATGATAACCGGGGACCTTAATCAAAATACAGAGGAAGAAAAGCAGCAGCTATATGCTTAATACATGAGATTGACCAATAAGAAGGAATCTGCGATCAGAATTAAGCTCTTAAAAGCAGCAGAGCTGACCCAATGAAGAGCTTAGCCTCCCCTGTTTCTTGTTTCCAGAGACTCACTTGGGCATTGGCGCACTGGTTTGAAAGGCCTGCGGTTTTTAGACGTTTGTATTCCAGTTGTGAGGCTCTTATATTGCATTTAGGGATTTGAAAGTTTCTGAGAATTATGAAGGGCCGGGTAAAAAAGGGTTGGAGCTGACCGAGTATTCAACCGGGGTTGTGGGGCGGGTTTTTTATTAACGCGTCTTCTTCCTTTTGGCGTAGAATACATCGATGCTTCTGATGCGTCTTTCTTTGTTCCGACTTTGAATTGATCAATTTATAATCGGTGGAGTGACGTTCACGGATATTTAAGCAGGCGAAACGAAAATTGGGCATTGTCAATCAATGGCGATTGGCACAGGCGAGCTCTTACGGATTCAACGCCACCGTCAATTTGGCCGGTTTTCGCGTCAAAAGACTTTCATCTCCACAAGTAAAATTTTATATTTGGGAGGATATTTGGGCCATTTCTAAGATGATGGTGTGTTTTACCGATTATCCAGGTTTTAAATTTTCAAAGTAATTGAATTAGGTTTCATTTTTAGATGACTTTGACATAACAGATCTTTTATTTGGGATAGCTCAGCAAAAAAGAGACTTTTAAAATAGTTCTATGAATGAAAGGTAGAGATGTTGATGTATATGTAATTCAATTAAATTTATTAAAATAAAGAATATAGCTATTATTAGTTATATCTACATAACAAGACTTGATAGTTAAGTATTAAAAAAGGAAAGGTAACTAGTCCATATAATTTGATGGTTTGAGAATATGTCAATGTTTATGTGTGTGATAATGGTTTAGAAAGAATGATATTATGGAGATAGTTAGCTAACAACTTGTTCCTTTTTAATTGGTGATATGCTACGAGTTTAATATAGTTGAACATCTCAAAGACAAAGAGGGTGCTTACTCAATGCATTAATGTTAAGCTTGGTTCTATTTTAAATGTAATGCCCTATTTTTTGGTCGCAATCTCACATCATGGATCCGTGGCCTAGATGATCTTAACTTTCATGGAAATCCCAATTAGGTCTCCAAGTAGCTTGATCATGTCTTGATATCCAAGCAACACATGTTCCACCTTCAAACTCTAGTGGGCAAATAATAGTGGTTCACCCAAAATTTGTCCATTTTCATCATAGTCCCATTTATTCCCAACTAGTTTGGGATGGCATATTACAAAAAACTTCGTAACATGCAATTTTCAAGGAAACCTTCCTTTTTGGATAATGAAGTACAATAGTTTGACTTATTGCCCAAGGGTTGAAACTTTGTGGTATTTTTGCCTCTCTTGATCAAGTGGCTTGATTGGTGGAATTATGCAGTTGCATGCACCACCACCTTTCTTGCACACTATGGAAAGCAAGTAGAGATAATTCACAAATGGGCCAAGCATATAACCACCAAAGGATTCATGTGCATCTACTCTTAGCTCAAGTGTAGCCCTTTTGACACATAGCTTCAACAACTAACTACTTGGCTCAAACATAAGGTTAAGCTCGTTAAGGGCCATGAAGCCAAGGGTGTTCAAATCTACACCCACCTACACTCACATAAAATTGAACAGTAAACCCCAAAATAATTCCTTAAGTCAAGCTCATTAAATAGTAAATAAAAAATGTTAAATCATCTCATGGACAACTAATAAAGCTTCGAAAATTTCAAAAGCCTTTTTGAATCCTTGTAAGTAATTCTTGCAAGCCCAAGAAGAGTTTAAATAACATGTTGTAGCTTTGCAAGAATTTTCTAGGACCCGTGTTTCATAACCTTCTATTATTCTATCCCACATGAATCACATGAAACTATAATGGTATTTAGTGACTATATAATTAAGTGTGTGGATTTATCCTACATATATTGTACACCATATAATATTTTTTGTGATGTTTATATATATACAAGGGTTGTAGAAGAGAGGATCATCTTGAATCATATTTTGTATCATATCTCTACTCTTAAGGAGATTGCCCCCTCGAAGAGGCCCATGATAATTTGTATTTGATTCTTGGATATTGCCACTAGTTATAACTATTCTCTATTTATTAAGCAATATTTGTTGATTCTATTTTGATCATATTTTACAGGTAATATTGTACCAAGTGGTATCAAAACATATTCTAAGACCATGTTCTACAATAGGAATAACTTTTTAGTGGCATGTACTACAACTACCCATTGTATCTATTAGAACTCAAAATCCTTGCTCACACTCTTAGAGGAATCAATCTGATTTAAGGCCAAGGAAATGTCATCTTGAAGGCGGGTTAGCTCATAAAAAACATATGAGTGATTTAAGGACGGTTGTTGAGAGTGGATAATTTCTCCTTCGCTTTAGGCTTAGCTAGACCCAAGAGGGTGTTCCTAGAAGCATCCTTAATATGAGTAATCGCAACTAAATAAAAGCACTCTAATAATATCCAATATATGGTTGGACCCAAAAGTTTTCAATAGACCAAAGACTAACGTATTGCACATAAAACATCTATTAAGTTGATAGAGACATCATTGCACACCTACAAGATGTAGGTATGCAAAACATGATTCCTTATGATAAGAATTGTTATGGCTCACTAAATATGCTTCCCTAAATGAATCACCAAGTCATGGGGTGTATATACACTACTTTCCTAATCCTAAGCTATTGGTGAAAGATGCTTTTCATTTTGAGTGTTTGGTGCCTTATTTATTATGTAATAGAGTCATATTTTGCTAAGAGAAAAAAAACACTTTGAAATAACAACATAGTAATGATACCAAACAATTGAACATACTTAATAATTCCTCTCCAAACTTCAAAAATCCATTTGCATTAAAGAAGAGACCATTACAAATAATGCTTAAAATATTGTTACATTTATCATATCCTTATTACAAGCATACTAGCAAATGTGGCAAGATGAAACCCTATGCTATAATTCTATATAATTTGTCACATAGGAGTGTAAGGGGAAATTATAGAATTGATTTAAATGCAATAAACCCACAATACTAATGAAATGTGATTGCAAACAAGTTAATGAATTCAAACAAAAGTTAATCAAAACAATGACAATTAAATCTAAAAATGAGAACAACCTTACCATCTCATTTCAGATTAACCTGTGTTGTGCGATATGTCGGATTGCTTCAACACAAGAGCCTCCATGATAGTTGCAAAAGCTTGATGTAAGGCGATGACCTAGATGCTATGATAAATTCTCAATTGCTCAAGAGTCAAAATAAGATGGATTTGCTATGAAAATTCTAGGTTTATGATTATGGGTAAGTGCACCAATCTATGACACAATTTGATTCCAAATTGGAAAAATTAGCCAAAAACCATCCAAATTGAGCATTTGGCACACGCCAAATTTGGCGAGCACCAAATGACGTGTGCCAAATTTGGTGCTCGCCAAATGCAAAAGTAAATTAAAAGCTCAAAACACATTTCAAACTTGATTTTCATTTCAACCCGTGGCTTGGCTTGGAGGATTTGAGCTCTGCAACTCGCACTCACCAAATATCATCCATTTTTTGCACTCTTAGCTTGCAATTCTTCACAAGGATGCCGCCAACACGTCAAAGAGGTCGAAGATTGTGAAGAGGTGCATATTTTTATTATTTTTATTTTGAATTTGATTTAGAATGTAGATTGAAATAGACTTTTTTAATAAAAAAATGTTCTAATTCTTAGGGAATGAGTCTTCACCTCCAAACATTGAGAATTCACAATCACCCCCTCACGAAGATCCTCCTATACAAGAACAACCTAAAACCCCTCCATCAATTCATAGGCCTCCTCATGGAACACAAGAAAATATCCTAACTCAAATTGAAAACAATAAAAGAGACATTGAGCAATTAATTGGAAGATTATCTGAGCATGTCGAAACCCACCCTTATAGGAGAGGGATTGCCGAATCGTTGAAGTCAATTGTATCTCATGTAGGCGAAATTGAGCGAGAAAATAATTTTTTGGTCAAATAAGAGGTATGAGATGAGACAATTTTATGCTAGTGGTTTGTCATATGCAGATGTGAAAAAACAAAAAAATAGCAAAGCTGACTTGTGTGCCCTATTTACAGACTCGAGAACCAACACACCTTTGTCTCATGTATGCAAGAGGTTCCCCATCCATTGGTGCCACTATGAATTAATTAAGAATAAATTTTGGGAGCGGTGGTGGATGGTATTTGACCAACCTCCATGCAATAACCATGAGGTACCACAATACTTTTTGAGGAAACTCTATTGTGATTTTATCCTCAATAAGATGCCAAATTATTTTGACATCTTAGACTTTTAGGGTAGAGGTGGGGGCTCCACACATGATAGACCTACTTCATGACATAATCCATAGTTGGCAATGAGACCCTTGTCCAAGCCCATGGTGGAGAATGTCGTCATTCCTTCCATTGTTAAGGACGGTGTAGAGGTGGACATGTTGGAGTCTATTAGCTCGCTCACCCAAACCATTATATAGTGTGTGAGGCCTCTAGTAGAGCTTGACGCGGAGGAGACGTGTAGGCCCCAAGCTCCACCCCACCATTGTGGTGCTTGCGGTATTGTTTGCACATACGATCATTAGATTACTTAGGATGCAGCTACATAGCCTACATTGGTTGCAAATGTGATGGCTATGACAAATGAATTGTTGAATAATACATACGACATTGATACTCAGGTAAAATTCAACAAGTTCATTTAATTTTGTTTATTAAATTATATTTTGAAATTTAAGAATAACTAAATTAGTAGAATTTTGATATGATGAAATTTCAAGATCAGAGTGTTCATGAGACGTGCTCCATTCCTACACACCCTTATTCGTTCTCAATGTTGAGTCCACAAGTATGCAACTAGTATTAAAGATATTATTATTGCATTTGAACAGTTGAATGTTATATTTGAATGTTTATCTCATAACATGCTTTGGATGTCAAACAGTTTCTTGGTGAACCTTCAACCTCCACACCTCGCAATTCATTTCCTTAAACAACTTACACTCAAGTAGCCTTTATTCATTAATGGTGTTGTAAAACAATGTTAGCTAGTTTTCATAATTTTGTGTATACAAATCTAAAAAATTGATGAGAAACACAAACATTGCATGTGTATTCCTTGATCGTGTCACATTATCTTATCCTAATTCACTTTTTGTTCCTTTATTCCTTCCTATTCCCATCCCATTAACATTTAATAGTTCACCCTATTTTCCATGATCCCCTCCTAGCCCATCCCACTAATATCTTCTAGTCCATCCTATGTGTCATTATACCCTTCTACTCCCATCTTACTGTACCCATTATTATTTCACCCTAAATGTTCCATGATCCTCTATGTTCCACCCTATGTTCGTTTATCCATTCTATGTTATACCATCTTTATCCACATTTCATCCTAGATAACTCTTCTCTATTATTACTACACACAGGTCAAGTTTTCATTTTATGTACTATAGTCAAACCCTAGACACCTCCTAATTCACCCTATGTTGCATTATTCCCTAGTAATCGCATCCCATTAACCTCTAATTGTCCACCCTATATTTTGTTATCCCATCCTAGCCCATCCCATCAATCTATACTAGTCCATCCTATGTTCCATTAACCCCTTCTATTCCCATCCCATTACCCTCTCTTATTTCGCCTTATGTTCCATTATCCCCTATTGGTCTTGTCCCACTATCTTTCCCTAATTTACCCTATATTCCTTTATTCCCTCCTAATCCCAACCCATTAGCCTCTAATAGTTCATGCTATATTTTTTTATCCAATCCTTGCCCATCTCATTAATCTATTCTAGTCCATCCCATGTTCCATTATCACATTCAACTCCCATCCCATTGCACCCTTTATTATTTCACCATATGTTCCATTATCCCCTGTTGGTCTTGTTTCTTTATCCCTTCTATGCTATAGCACCTCCATCCAAATTTTATCCTATACACCGTTAGAAGAAATCTTTCCTTCCACTCATTATTGACCAAAGTTGTCTTCTCCATTACTGTTGCACACCTCAACAACCAACTTCATGTGCTATAGTAAAACCCCAGACACATCCTAATTCATCATATGTTTCATTATCCCTTTGAAAGTTGCTATTAACATAGTAATCCTCACTTCATTCATGTGAACTTCATTGTGGCATTATCACTATGTTGACATCATGCCCTCATTAACATTAGTTCATCAACATATGCAATACAAATCTCAATGAGCATTGATCTTTGGCATTTGCAAGAGTTTGGACTATCCCAGTGGACTTAGTACTTTCACCATTCTGTTATCTATAAGCACTATACTATAGTCTCAATTGAGGCCAACCATTTACTCTTTCATTTATGACAATTATAAAGGGACTACCTAAACTTCTTTATATTACTATTAGATATGTTGTTTCATTTGCAGTTGTTGACATCAGACAACCCTGGTGATGTTGGTGGCATGATGGACCATGGAGTTGCTATAGCAATAGCCAGTTTTGATCCATTGAGAGAGGTATGCAACAGATTAGTCAATTTGACATTATATTTTCTCTTTTATGGTCTACTATAGAAAAATTTCACGATACTTTTATGTAGTTTAATTTCTATCTTGATGGTTGCTACAGGTGGTTGTCACTCCAGATCGTGGACGTGGTAATGTTGTAAATGTGTATGATGACTATATGTATGCGGTAAGTGATTATATTTTGTTATATGTCATTCCAAAATTCAATTTCTATGTATTAAAATCTTTACCTTTCATTGTATCAGTTGAAGGTCCAGAGTGAAGAGAGGACTGGTGAGCATGTTTGAAAGACAAGAGAACCAACATGCACTCCATCCAACTGAATTTTGAAAAAAACACTAGATCTTTTTCCTTCCCCTAGAGGGGAATGACTCTGTATTAGGGTCGTTTGTTGTATGCCTATGTTGCATTTTGGAACATATGTTTTGTATTGTCGATATATATGTGACATTTTATGTCCATATGGCTCTTTTGTACTAATCTTTTATGGCTTTTTTGGATATATTGTTGTATAGGCGTGAATTTGCACCCTGTTGTGCAGTTTTTGCACACACGCCCCACTTGGAGTAGGGACCCTCTTTTCTGGTGTCTTTTGACCTTTGACTTTATTGGACTTATCATTTTGAAGTCTTGACATGTTAGTCTTGCTAGCTTTAACCTTGCTTTGAGGCTGGAGTTGATTAAAATTGGGTTTTAGGCAAAATCTGGGTTTTCACCTAGGTCCGGGATTTTCCAGCTCCAGCGAATTTCTCTGGGCCCTGATTCATTGTGTTCATCGCTGCGTTTTCCGAAACTGGGTTTCTGCTTGACTCTGAGATTTTCCGGTTCTAGCGGATTTTCCCGGTCTGCACTAAAATCCTGAACTTCGTTATATTCCCGGCTTCTGCATTTCTGCGAAATTTCTGTCCATCCAGATTTCCGCGTATACTGAGATTTTCCGAAATTCCATCCTGGGCTCGGGCTCCCAGATTTGTCAGAAGCGTCTTGTCGCTCATTAATGCTTATAGTACCCTTCACTCAGACGCGTATATGGGCGGATTTAGGGCATTTTGAACATCATTCTGACTTCATTGTTCACCTTGCTTGCTGCTCTGGCGATTAAGTGTTTTCCATTTGAGCTGCGAAGATTGATCTTCATTCGTGTGCGTAAGGATTGTTCGAGTGCCGGTGTCTGGATTTCAGTGCCTGGGCGTGTTCGTGTTGCAATCGCTTCTTTGAGCCTGGATATTACCAGCATTAATCCATGGTAGGTTGCCTCTGATCTTTCCCTTTGTTGCGTCTTGATTAAATCTTTCCAAGTTGGTTGGTAGCTGGCCCAGGTCGGCCTTTGCTTAATCATGAGTTTATATTGAATTAGGGTCGGACTTAAACCCACACCAAGGTCTTGTCTCTCGTGCTTGTATTTATCCATTGGATGGTGTGTGCGTTCGTTTGGAGAAGGTTTTGGGTTAGGTTGTTTGCCCCTTTTGTGCGAAATGCGCCATCTGCGAAGATTAGGGTTTCCTTGGTGCTCGGCCCAGAATAATGGGTTCGTTAAGATTTTCCAATCTTGCCCTTGCATTACGCTGATCCTTGCCTTGTGAGGATTCGGGGTGCTTTAGGTTAATCATTAGCTGGTATTTTAAACCTTGAAGTTTTCCCTGGTTTTCATGGCGGGGGTCTGTTCATCGAAATTGGGGCATTGCTATTTTACCATAAGGACTCATCCTTCGGAAACTTTGAGAGTTTGAAATCATTTGCATTCTCAATCTTGTTGGTCAGCATCAATTTCAGGACCGTTAGAATCCAAGTAGAAAAGGTTGCATGATCGTTTGGTCGCCAGTTCGCGTGTCGTTGTTCGTCGGGTTCCCATGGTGTCCGCGGAATTTCTGCACACCCGGATTTTCCCGGTTTAGGCTTATTCCCCGGAGTGGGGTAATTTCCGAAATACTTCAAGCTGTCCGCGAAAATCCGTCCCATCCAGATTTTTCCGGGTTTCCTGTCTGGCTTTATCCTTTTTGATTTTCCGAAGATAGGATTAATGGGTTGAATGCTAAATGCCAATTTCTTGTTGCTAATGAATAAATGTCATGATAATCTAATGATCTTTTCGCTGAACTAATGATTTATGTGACTAATGATGTTTTGGCAGCTGGAATCCGTCTGGGTCGGATTTCTCTGAAATTCCGCCCCGACTGGATTTTCCCGGTTTGCAGTATTTTCCCGGACTGCTTTATTTCTCCGGATTTTCAAGGATTAGCAGTTTGCGATAGATTTTAACTGTCTTATATGATTTTATGTTGATCTTTTGGTTGGAATATGAACAATAATTGAATACTAATGATGTCCTTTGTGAATGCAGGCTGAATCAAGCAAGGCTGCAACAGGGAAATCGAAGGGAGATACAGAGGGGTCTTCC
Source organism: Sequoia sempervirens (assembly GCA_007258455.2). NCBI lineage: Eukaryota > Viridiplantae > Streptophyta > Pinopsida > Cupressales > Cupressaceae > Sequoia > Sequoia sempervirens. The sequence goes on along the minus strand of VDFB02281492.1, from coordinate 959,734,599 downwards.
ATCTCAGAAGCAGAAAGATTAAGGTTAGATATGAAGAGTCAGCTTCCAGAAAGCAAGGTATCTTCTATGTGGGCCGAGGTGTCTGACACCAATGTTGGGGCCTGGAGATGTGAAGAATTCAAGCAGAGGATGGCTCAGAAGGATCTGTCAGCCCTAAGGAATGGAATGATGAAGTCTGGGCTAGTGCATGTGGCAGGTTTCCCTCCGGCGATCTAGTGCTATGAGCTGATATTGGAATGCGCCCGGCAATATGACTTCGACACCCAAAGGGTTGTCAGTACTGAGGGAAGGGTCTTGGCCAACTTCAGCCCTGTTTCTATTGCCCAAGCTTTTGACATGCCTGATCTGCCTTCAGTATGTGCTCTAAACATGGACTTGGCCAGGACATACTACGAGAATGAGCCAATCAAGGCTCAACAAATGATTAATTCTTGGTTGGAAAAGCTGAAATCACATCACTCTAAATTGCCCAAGCAATTGCATAGGATTAAGTTCAAATCACATATCTATGATGCAATAACATTTCTGAGCAGAGTGGCAGGGTTGAAGACTGCTGGGGTATTGGAAAATTGGATGGTCCATGTGATCAGCAAAATTGAACAAGGGACCAACTACCACTGGGCCGGGCTTATTAGCTCTGAAATCGACAAACAGTTAAGGAGTGTCCTGGAGACCAAGAAATTCACCATGTCCTCCTATGTCATGCATGTGCTAGCCAAATTCTACCCATATAGGGGTTTGAATCCACGAGGGACATTGGGACAGGACATAATCTATGAGATCTATCCAGAACTGCACTTGGGACACAAAGACTACTGCAGGACTAATGATGCATTCACTATGCATATCACCCGGATGCTACAAAATGTAGAGCATATGAGGTTGTCAGATGGAGCCAAAGGATTGATAAGGAACTACGGAGCCTGGTTCATCCAGTTTCCCACCTTCACCTACCTTAGGATTGATGGATGCCCGGTCGCTCCATATAGGTTACCTCGGTATCCTACTGATCACATTGTTTTGTTAGAGATTGTGAGGCAGATTTGTGAGTTTGACGCCATTGTGAAGAGGGAAAAGCATAAAACAGGCTTTGGTGGAGATTTTCCCCTTGGAATTGGTGTAGCAGAAATATGCCCTTCAATTCAATCAACACATGCGGCAGGAGATGAGTTAGCAGCATATGGCTTCTCCTTCCACTCCAAAAGGATGAACTTCGACATCACAGGAGAGGCACAGAAGAAGGCCACCAGGGAGTACTGGCATAAAAGTGACCTAGAAGACTATTGGGCCAACATCAAGGATGATTTTGAAGCAAGGAAAAAGAGGTATTCTAGACTCCCTGTCGATGCAATCAGACAGTACAATGTTAAGTTGATCCCGAATCAACTAGAGGATGATGGAAACCTGGTACAGGATCATGCTTATGAAGCTGTGAAGGACAGGTCCATCGGGGATATCAACTAGAACGAGGATGAAGTCACAGAGTTGGAGGACCTAATGGCCCCGGTCATGAAATTTACCTCCTCTTGGTTAAAGCATAAAGTTTGGGAGTTGGAGAGTGAGAAGGTAACTTGTACCTTCAACTTGATGGGAGACCTTAATCCCATGTCTACCTCAGAGGAATCCGGGGATGATGACCCCAAAGGGAAAACTGCAAAGAGCTCATCGTTCAAAATAAAAATCAGAGGACCCAAGGAAAGTGAGCCTGAAGCAAAAATGAGGCCAAAAGGAAAAAGGAGATGGCAGACTTTGAAGCTTAGCAAGTCCTCTGATGAGGAAGAGTTGGAAAAAGCAAAAGAGGAGGATGCTCCTCCACCACCGAAGAAGACAAGAACCTCCAGAACTTCAAAGAAGAAGGGTCAGGTTGCCTCAAAAGATGAGCCCCCTATTGTGGATGTGGAGAGTTCAGGAGGAGAGAAAACAAAGGTCTACATGAGAAGGTCGAGGACTCCATCCCCTAAGGAGCCGATGCAAAGGAATGACCTTTCCTCGGAGATAACAACTGTTGAGCCATCTAGGGCTGCTTCTCCTCCACCGAGCATACCGGAGCCAGAAATTCCTGAGGAACATGAAACTAGCGGGGAGGCAGAGCCATTCAAGGAAGTAGCACTCTTTGATGAGGCAGCGGATCTTGAAGTTGAGGAGGAGGAAAGGCATACTTCTCCCTTGGTGCAGTACGGGGATTCTCCGGAAAGTGACAGAGGCAACGGATCGCCCGAGCAGAAAGATGACATCCCTGCTAAAACCCCATCACCGGTGCAAGAGGTGGAACTTGAAGAAGGTGACCAAGGTGAGCAGCTTTCTGAGAAGGAGGAGGACAAAATAACCGAGAAGGAAGAAGAGAAAACGACAGAGCAGCAGGAAGAAGCAAGAACGGAAGAAATCCGGGTAGAACCTGCAGCCCCGGACTGGCTTGAAAAGGAGATTGCAAGAAAGAAACAAGTGGTAGTCAAAGATACTCCCTTGGATTGGGATGAAATGTTGTCTAAAATTGGCAAAGGAAAGAAAAAGAAGGCAGCTAAGGTGGTCTCAAAGGTGGAAAGGGATGAAGCAAACAACAGGGTCATCCACATTGCCACTCCTGCCGCAGACAAGACTAGAGAAGAAGTCATTGGTCAGGACTACAATGTGCAGACTATCAACCTTGGACCGGCCTCCATGGACTAGGACATAGAGGAATATGAAGGGTCTAGTGCTGTGATTATTGGCAGGTTGAGGAAAGAGACCCAAACCAAGCATGAGCTGAGGAAGGAAAATGAAAGACTTAAGAAATGCTTGGAAGAAGTGATGAAACCCCTGCAGTCTCTCCATCCTTCCTCTTCTGCTACTCCTGGTTTTCTACCTAAGGAAACCATCTCCGGGATTGAGAAAATGAAAACCTCAGCTCAAACTGCAATAGATTGGCTGAAGGATGTACAGATAAAGGGAGATAGTGCAATTAAGGATATTCTATCAGTTGGAAAGGATGTTGTCAGAGCTAAGGAATTGTTGGAGCATGTGTTGTCTCAGGACAAGGAGGACATGGACCTCTTGTTGTAGAAATCTAGGGTCATCATGGGGCATGGTAAGGAACAGCTCGCTGCAGATGGAATTCTTCCTTCTTCTAGGTTAGATGAACCTTGGGAATGGTTTGAGGCTCTGCAGATTAGGCAGAAGGCCATGAAGAAGATTCAGAAGCGGAAAAAACAAATAGATGGTGATCTTACTGCAGTATATGATGGATGCATTGCTTTCTTTGAGGTGATGACTGGAAGGAGAAAGCTTGCCTCAAAATACCTAAGTCTGGAACAGCTGAAAGAGTGGTGGCATGAGGTTTATGCCCCGGATTCTGAAGGTGTTATAACAAGCCACCAGCTAGATGATGCGGCTACATACCTTGCAGTAATGGATAAATATATGGCCAACAAAGAGGATTGGAATAGGACTGTTGAACAGTCAAAAGATGAGATTGACTCCATTAAATGCAGACTTAAGATATTGCCTTTGCCACCTGTCACTGAATTGGATGGAACATTCTTGAGGGTCCAGGGATCATCGGCTCAGAGGAAGGATAGGGGAAGTGGCAGTTAATGCCTATTTTGAGATTTGTGCTTCCCTATTATTATGGGGCATGCATTGGACCGGACTACATTGGGGATTGTGTCAAGGCCGACCTTGATGGTGGATGGCATTTAATGTGTGCCTTATTTTTATTTTTCCAGGCTGACCTGTTTTGGCAATTGTTTTATTTTATAAATGTTTGGCTGGGCCGACATGTTTGAGATTTGCTATAAAAGGGCATTCTTGCCTCATTGTAAGGGGTTAGCTAGAAAGTAGTGGAGATAAGTAAGAGCAGCAAAGAGCTAGAATATTTTGGTAGTAGGAGTAGTATTCCATTTCTTGAAGCAAATACTGTATCAGAACAGTGGAATTGTTGCAGTCTTTTGGTGGTTTAATACAATTGAAGACATTGTGGTTTTTCTTCCTGGTGCAATCTCTTGTGTTATTTTATCTTGCATGGTTTTATTGTTCTATCTTTCAAATTTCTTAAAGATTTAGGGTTTAGTGTTCAGAATTAAATTAGTTTTAGTTTGATGAATGGTGTTTATGATCTCATATTTGGAGTGTTTGTAGCAATCTCTGGTCTATACTCCCAGTAACTATCTGATTGTAGTAGGCTAGTGAAGTCAACCTGGACCATATATTTACATGTGCTTGAGTTCAATTGTGGATGAATGCCTATGATTTGAAAATCTACATGCCTTAAAAAATTGCACCGTTCTTGTGATATTGCATTGTGGGTTGATCAAGGATTGGTTAATTGAGATTGGTCCATTCCAAATATCTATCATTTGCATTACTCATCCTAGGAATAGTTTAGATTTTATCATATTCTTGTACCCTTATCTTTTGCTATTTCTTTATCATTTCGGTTAGATTTAGGATCAAAGATCATCATATTGCAAAATCTGATAAGTTGAAAGATACAGTTTGCTTGTAGTAAGGTCCCTTTGTGATTACCAGCATTTTCACATAATTATCTAAGTTGTTTATGCATTGTCATGACCTGACACCCGAGAGACCTTGGGGTGATTTTCAGTGATTTATTATTGAAAATAACCTTTCAAGAGAGATAGAATATTGCATTTTGTCTGAGTTGTTGCTGTGCAGAAAACACCATCAACACACGCCTTGCACAAATTCCCCTTTTACACTTCCTCACCTTAGAAAATCAAATACAAAGGAAAAATTCCACATCAACAAGTTGCCTTTGTTTCACTTGGAATTCATCTTTTGTGTTAGTAGAAGAATATTTTTCGAAGGCGCATGTACGACGCACTTACCTCCTTGATGGATTCATGCATCTAAAGTTGGCAGAGGTGTTACACTTCCTATTGGGAATGATTTGTAACGTTCCTCTTCAACCAACCAACCCGAAAAATGCCTTATTCTCCTCACCTCACCTTCAAAAAGACTCGTTCTTCATGCAAGTCATCTATTTTTTCATTCTCAAGCACTTCAACTTCATTCGCTTTGCATTCTTCATCCTAAGCAACACTTTGGCACTTCATAGCAGTAGCAACAACACTCCATCAACTCCGTAAAGCAAGTGTGAAACAAGCCATTGTAGCAGGGGCTTGAGGTTTTGCAACACCTCCCTTCATCACGGTTGAGGTTGTGGTGATTGTTCAAGCTCTCTTTCTCCATCATTGGCTAGTGAGTTCTTGGTGGAGGTGGTAATGTTTTTACTCCTCTCCTTTACGATTTGATTGAGTAGCTTTATACTATTTTGTAGTTTTATTCGTGTACTTTATTTCTTTACTTCTTTATCATACACTTCTCTATCGTGGCTATCTTGGTTGTCCATGGAGGTGGAAACACCAAAATGGGGGTTTGACTGAGGTAGACCCCTATACAACCCCCAACAATTTTCCCTCTTTCTTGTGTGTAGGTGGACACACATTTGGAGCTAGCTGGCGAATGAGCATCTTTGTGATATTATCTTTATCACCTTAGCCTTCATATATTTACTCTATCATATTCGTTTGTATCTTTCCTACTTCATAGTTTTGTTTTGTCCCTTTAGAGGTAACTAGCTAGGTCGTTAGTTTGTTTTCTAGCAGTTCATATTGAGTTTTTGTTCCTCTGGTCATACAGACACTAGCGCACATGAGAGACACCAACACGTCATACTATCATCCCAGAATCGCGCTTCCGTCCTTGAGAAGAGAGCTACCTGAGGTACAATGTTGAACTTGAAAACTAGTTTTCCTAGCCCCAATTTGGTTTTTGGGTCTGAAGAGTGGTTGTAGGGATTTATAGTCCTCATCATTCTCATCCCTCATTTGAAACATCACTTTAGAGTGAGGTAAGTTAGGGAAGCCTTCCACTCTTGGCTCTCCGTGACTTGGGGCCTTGATGTGGTCGGTCTCCTTTTGGTGAACCTGACGTGAACCTACGTCTGTTCATTTGTTAGTGTTGAAACTTTTCCCTTGTGCCTTGTGATTGTCATTTCCTTGAGCATTGTGAAGGTTTATGAGCATCACAACCCAGTTCATGACCTTTAAGTATGTTGTTAGGAGAAGTGTGTGACACCTTCTGATGGATAAGATGAAGGCCACCTCTAGTTTCTCTACGGGCCTTTTCTCCGAACATATGATGGGTCTATTAACTCAGGAGCAGTTGTTAAGAGGTAAGGTAGGATTCTCTGAGGAGACAAACCACGTCCCCACTTCTCTTGCATCTCCCACACCATCGTCGGTAGACGAGCATGTTGCTATTCATATTCCTTCAGAATATGTCTTTGCACTTAGTAAAGGGTTGGGTGACTTGGAGAACCACTTGGAAAGAAACCCGAAGTTGGCTAGGGTCGCTCGAGTTATCAGTGAATTAAAGTATATGGTGGGAAAAGACCGAACATGCATAGAAATCCTAGCTAGCCTCTCTAGTCTGATTGAAGTGTGTGCCCTTTCGAACAATGCTAACATTATACAAGGGACCACTTTTGAAGAACATGAGAGACAGTTTGGAATTTTGATGCCTCCCATGTTTGTTTACATGGATGACGCAGTCCCCTCAATCAACATCCCTTCTGCCTCTAAAAGACCCAAAACTATCAAAGCAAACAAGGTTCCTTTGGGCTTCAACTTCACCCCTCCTGTCACCTCTAGCAGTGGAGGTTTTGGCGGGATGAGTGGTGGAGGCTTTGGTAGTGGTGGTGGCTTTGGTGGCGGGGGTGGTGTTGGTGTAAGTGGTTCCGGTGGAGGTCATGGTGGTGGGTTCGGAAGCGGAGGTGGACGGAGGCCCTATTGTTGGCGGTGGCTTCGACAATGGTTCTGGTAGTGGTCAAACTAGTGGTTCTAGGAGTGAATCTAGTGGTGGTTTTGGAGGAGGTCCCTCTGGCCCTGTGTCTTCTAACAACCCCATTTTGAACACTCTTATTCAGAATATGGGTAAGATGCAAATCTAGCTGGAAAGTCTCTCCCAGGCCTCTGCCCAACCTATCTTTCAACCCTTTTTCTGACATAGCCTGTTATCGGTAGCAATCTTAAATACTCCCTTCCCACAAGGAATGGAGATCCCAAAATTTGAGAAGTATGGAGGAAAACGGGACCCACAAACACATGTATCTGCCTTTAATTCCTTGTGCACAAATTTCTTCCATCACGATGCGTTGATGGCAAAACTATTCCCTTGATCTCTCAAGGATACAACGCTTGAATGGTATTGTTCCTTGCTCGATAATTCCATTTTCTCGTTCAATCAACTGGTGAACTAGTTTCTCCAACAGTTTCAAGCCAACATCGGATCGAAGATGACCTTTCTGGATCTCATCGGGTGCAAACAGGGAGATAATGAAAAGATTATTGACTTCATCGCATGACATCAAGTGCTTTTCTCACAAATATCGTACCCGCTTCCCAATTATGATGTGTAGAAGGTATTCATAGGGAACTTACAAAGACCTTGGCAAGAAAGTTTTTCCTTATGAAGTACCCTTCTATTGCCCATTTGTGTGCAACACTATAGGAGTATCAACAAACAGTAGTTCAGTTCGGGGGATCTTCCTTGCACTTATGTTCTGAAGGAAAATCCATCATATCAATCTCTGGGAAAGGAAAGGCTGTTGCGAATGTAGTAGCCGCTACGACTAATAATGGCCTTAGACACAACTAAAATTTCACAAAGTTAGCAGAATCTTACTCTTCCATCTTGAAAAAGTTGTTGAAAGATAAGATCATAACCTTGGAGAACCCTAAGTCTCTTAAGGAGCCTTACCCTAGTTGGTATGGTGCAAATACCTACTATCAGTACCATCGAGTTAATGGACATGATATCGAACATTGTATGCACCTGGGCCATGAGATATAGTATCGCATTGAGGACGGTACTATTCGTCTCGATGGAAGAAAATAAAATATGAATAAATTGGTGGTGAAAACGAACAGTGAATTGCAGATATACACAGACCTGTTTCCTTCACATTTTTCCAACATGATTTTCGATCCCTCTGATTCTATCACTCGACCTGAGGCATATGCCAACATGGTCACGATTACTCCCACTAAGTAGCCTGCAACCGGTTCACCAGATGTGACATTCACTTCGTAGGATGTGCCTATGAACAACAAACCTTCTCCTCTTTACATTCCCTCTCACCTCAACAACAACATTTTGATAGGAGTCCTAGTGGACCCCACGAGTTGTGTGAATATCATTACAGAAGAAACACTATTGTTGAATTCATTACATAAAAAAGAGTATGAATAAACAAAATCTACCATTCGTACACATGATGGTCTTTGTCTAAAGTCGTATGGATTGATAACTTTGTCCTTCCTAGTTGGACCTAGGGTTGTTGACATGGTTTTCGATGTCATTCCAGAGTTGGATTTGTTCAGGTTGAAGCTAGACATACTTTGGTTAGCTTCCATGAATGCAATCGCCTATGTAATTCATAAATGTTTAAAGTTTTCCCATGAAGGTGTCATACACGTAGTGCATGACATTGGATACCAACCTCTAGTAGCTCGTGGGAGATATTCGTTAGACCACTTTTGGCCCGTCTCAGTTGGTCTGTTTCCTCCAAGAACATACCTACTTTACAAAAACTATGTGAAGTATAAGACCGGGGGCAAGGGACAACCGAAATTGGCCCTTCTGGTAGTACAGCAACCAACTACCTCCCCTTCTCGAAAAGGGAAAGAGAAGCTCCCCCATTCTCAGGATAGCTCTCCTCCTCTTTCTAGAGAAGAGTTTTGGATGACAAATTTCCTCCTCCTCTTTCTAGAGAAGAGTTTTGGATGAGGATATCAGACCTCCCTACTAAACTGCTTGGACCTTGGTACTATTTGTATGGTAGAGGAAAAGGCCCCTGTGGGTAATTTTCTATGTCTTGACCTCTGCAACCTCCTACCATCCCTGCTTCCAAGGAAATAAATGGGAAGAGGCCCGCTGCCGAGGCGTTAGAGCCAAGTCCCCCTGTTGTTTCCCAACCTACTCCTCCTGCTCCCATTCAGGAATCTGTTCCACCACTAGAAATGACTATAGTGGACACTCCCATGGTGAGCAGGAGCCTTTTGTTCCTTCACAACCTCTGGTATTTAGCTCGAAGAGTTTTAGAAACTGCCTTACGCATGAGCATAAGCATTGGAAAAAGGATCTCGTGGCTAAGTAGGCCACCTTATAGAGCAAGGAAGAGGAGATGATCGCACCAGTATCAGGGCCTCCTGCCACATCCTCCTCTCTCCTCCCCTCTTCTTCTATTCAATTTAGCTTTGCATCACTTTTGGCTTCTGTTGTGATTACGAATGCACCTGACCCTAAAAGGCTGCAAGAGTTCACTACTCCTTTGGTGGAACCACCCTTGCTGATGTCCCTTTCAAATGTCTCTCCTTTTCCAAAGTCTGTGAATATTCTGAATACTTTTGGTGGTATCCGTTGCGGCTTTCTCCTCCTCTTCTTCCTCTGCGCCTCTCACCTCATCTATGGGGAGTTCACATCTTTGATAAAGCCAAAGGTAGAGGATGGCCCCTTTAGCAATGGAGGGAGTAAGAGGACCCCACCTTCTCCAAAAGGTGGTCTTGTGTTAACTTGTTATGTCCTAGTGACGAAGCAAGCCCTGGCTTCCCCTGAGTTCGCCATCGCTCTTGAGTCGTTCGGTGAGCCTAGCAATTAATCTCAGGTGTAGTCCTCTCCATTTGTTAAAGTGAAACATGGCACTCCTGTAAAGTGCATGTTTAACTCTCTAGATGAAGTTTCAGCCTTGTTAGTGATCTTTGCAAAATTGTTGAACATAGTTCCACAAGAGCCGAGTGAAGGAGACCTTGTGGGGCCTTCTTCCTTAGCCTTTGTTGCGGGAGGGTTGGATGCTCCTCCTCTTAACATTCCACCATTATAGGCTCATCCTCCTCCCCCCTATGATGATCTAGAGTGGGAAGCAGATGACTTCTTGGTCAATCAGTGTTAGGGTGAGGCCCCTTCTTTATCTTTAGAGTAGATGTGTGTGTTGTGATGTGTTTCCCTATGATTGTGCTATGTGTTCCTGGATGACCCTTGTCACCCTTGTTGGTGCTTGGATACATGCATGATTTTTGTGTCGTAAACCTTCTTCTATGTGTATCATCATTCTTCCATGTTTGTGATTGATTTTCAATAAAATTGGGGACAATGCAAAGTGTTGGGGGAATTTAGGCTTCCCTTCCATGTTGACCCATTTTTTATTTTTACTTTGTCTTCTTATGCATTCTTCACATGGTCTGATATAGTAGGGGGTTGATGATAGTTCATTTTATATACTATTATTATATTTATATATATTTATGAGCAGTTCTGACCTCGAAATATTAGGCTACCCTGTGCCCTGTGTTTATGTTCATTTCTCTTTTGCTCTTTTCTTATCGTTATCTCTTCTTTGCTTGAGTTGTCCCTTTCATTTGTGACAATTCCATTTCTATGTCACTTTGATTTTTAGAAAATGCATTCGTTGTTAACGAATCTTTTCTAGAGAATCTTCACAAACTTTTTTTTTCAAAGAATCACATTCTTGACTTAAAACCCTAACGAAACATGTTTCCTTCATCATGGGTTCGTAAAGAAAGAAATTGAGACCTCTTCTTTGAGGTGGGAGAAAATTTGACCTTCCCCTTGTGAGGGGGCATTTTCTTCCTTTCGAATTCCTTGATGAAGTGAACATCTTTCGAAAGGATTCCTTGATGATGAATTGATTCAAGAAAAAATATCTCTTCCGCACTTTCAAGCAATGTGTCCCTTGAGTGGACCCCTTTCTTCATGTTGGGTTCCCAAGGGACCTCTTTGAAATCTTTCCAATCTATCAATGGTTTGTGTGACTATCTACTTACTTGCATGTGTGGCTACTTTCAGACATGTTCTATCTGCGGGTAAACATGTCACTTTGCAAGTGCACCTGTGAAGCCGCTTTCTGACTCTGTGGAGTCCCCTTCCTCTAGTTTCCTCCATGCTAGAGATCTTGGGGGATACCTCCTTACAGGTATGTGGGTATATAGGGAACTTCTTCTGAGCTTCCTCCATGCGAGAGATCTTGGGGGTCACTCCCCTGTAGGTTTGTGGGTTTGTAGGATGCTTTCTTTGGGTTTCCTTCATGTGAGAGATCTTGGAGGACACCTTCCTTGCAGGTCTATAAAGCGCTTTTCTTGGTTTCCTTCATGTGAGATATCTTGGAGGACATCTTCCTTGTAGGTTTGTGGGTTTGTAAGAAACTTTTTTGGCTATCCTTCATGGAAGAGATCTTAGAGGACAACTTCCTTATAGGCCCGCGAGTTTGTAAGGAACTTTTTCTTGGTTTCCTTTATATGAGAGATCTTGAAGGACACCTTTCTTGTAGGTATGCGAGCCTATGAGGTGCTTACCTCTCAGGGATTCCTTCATGTGAGAGATTTTGGGGGCCACCTCCTTGCAAGTTTGCGGGCTTGTAAGACACTTTCAATCTACAACTTCATAGTTCTGTGGGGCTATGATGTCCTTTGCTTGTCCTGCACTTTCGAGCTCGCCAGATCGTGGTCAACTTCCTTGATGGTTCAAGTATACATTTCTAACCCTAATATATTTCTGATCTACTTTACCAAAGCACTCATCAGTATTCATGCTTGCTAAAGTGGGGGAAAAATTTATAAGCGCGAATTTGCACCTCTTGCGCAAATTCCCCTTTTAACTTCCTCACCTTGAAAACCAAATCTATTTGGATTTCAGGTCTAAAGAGTGGTTGTAGGGCCTTATAGTCCTCATCATTCTCATCCCTCATTCAAAACATCCCTTTAGAGTGAGGTAAGTTAGGGAAGCCTTCTACTCTTAGCTCTCTGTGACTTGAGGCCTTGACGTGGTCGGTTCTCTTACAATTGGAATATCATCTTATTTTGCTACTGCCATTTTTGAATGATGTTATCATGCGTATTGTGTAAATTGTATGCTTGAATGTTGTAGGCATGGATTTTGTTTACATCTAATGCTTAATTAGTTATTGTTGATTGCTTAATAAGCTCCATCTAATGTGTATTGTGTAAATAACCTCCATTCCTGGTGGTTTGTATCCTTTGCAATGCTTCAATTACTTGTGCCTCACTTATTCACATGTATGCTTCACTTATTCACGTGTATACTTCACGTATATTATGTGTATTCATGTGTATGCCTCATTCTTCCAATGTATAATTCATGCGTTCATGTGTATTCTTCATGATTTATGTGTACACTTCATTTATTTGTGTGTATGCTCCATGCTTCTTGAGTTTTATTATTGTCTAGTGGCAAGGAATTTAACACCAAAAGGTTTCAAATGAGCTATAAGAGCTCCTTCCCATAAAAAATATCATAACAAAATATATTATTTTTAATTCATGGCTGAGGTCGGCATCCAACGACTAATGGTTTTGATTCTAAAGCTTAGCAATCATTGCATTCACATCTATAGAAAAGGTGGATGTTTCAAACCTCATAGACATATATATACCTCTATGAACTTGTATGAATGTGCATCAAAACACATGATAGTTGTTGATCCAACCAAGAAAATTTATATGCATCTGCTAATATCACAACACTTGACATCTCATTAAATGAAATCAATGCACAAGTCAGATTTAATGATATTATGAAGATATTAGATGTGTATGAACAACAATATAAGCTTGATTTTTGAATGCATCACCCATGTGTAGTTATCACATTTCTCCCATATTCATCACTTAAAGAAGTTAAAAAACCTCCTTCCATTTTCTATGCATAAAATAACATGTCAAATCATTAAGAAACATGGTCCTATAACTGCTGCCACATCATGTTTTATAACTCTAGAGCACGAAAAACCATACGTTATGGATATTGAATATCTAGACCCAATGTTTCACTAGTATGCTAAGTTTTGCATCTCAACAAGGGTGCACTATTTGGTGACAACAATTGCAGTTCAGACTCTTAAGGGATTCAGTTGGTTGAACGTAGCTCAGAGTGATTTGGCATGTTTGGGTGCAAAAGAGGACCATTCCTAGCATAAACATACCCACCTGGATGCGTCTGAACAATTTGTATCCTCACACGAGTTGCAAAACAAAAGTTGCACCACTTTGCAACTTTGTACTACTTGCATTTGACAACTTTTTCCCCAAGTGAAAATTTGCCACCACGAGAAAAGGCCTCCGAGATAGCAGAAATTGAGAGAGGTTATTGTAGAGGGGCCCAACATGATCCCATAGGCTTAGATGAAAATTTTCTAAGCATCACAGTATCAGAGTAACAACATGCTAAAGTTTGCAGCCATTTTGCACTTTGGATTTTTAAGAGATTATGTCAGTTGAATGTAGCTCAAAGCGGTTCAATATGTTTGGGTGCGAAAGAGGACCATGCCTAGCATAAAAATACCCACCAAATGCATCAGAATAGCTCATTTGGTCACATGAGTTGCAAAACAAAATTTGCATTACTTTGTAACTTTGCACTACTTGCATTTGACAACTTTTTCTCTAAGTGAAAATTCCCCACCACAGGAAAAAACCTCCAAGATAGCGAAAAATAAGAGAGGTTATTGTAGAGAGGCCCAAAAAAATCCCATAGGCTAAGATAAGAAGTTTCTAAGCATCACGTTATTCGAGTAACAACATGTTGAAGTTTGCAACCATTTTGCACTTTGGACTTTTAAGAGATTCATCCGGTTGAATGTAGCTCAAAGCGATTTAGCATGTTTAGGTGTGAAAGAAGACCATTCATAGTGTAAATGTACCCCCCCGGACATGTCAGAATAGTTTATTTGGTCACACGAGTTGCAGAATGAAAGTTGCACCACTTTGCAACTTTACACTACTTGCATTTGACAACTTTTTCCTGAAGCAAAAAGTCATCACCACTAGAAAAATCCTCTGAGATAGTGAAAACCAAGAGAGGTTATTGTAGATGGGCCTAATACGAACCCATAGGCTTAGAAAAGAAGTTTTTTAAGTGGCACAATATCTGACTAACAACATGCTGAAGTTTGTAGTCATTTTGTACTTTGGACTCTTAAGAGATTCAACCAGTTGAATGTAGTTCAAAGTGATTCAACATGTTTGGGTACGAAAGAAGACCATGCATAGCATAAAAATACCCACCCAGATGTGTCAAAATAGTTCGTTTGGTCACACGAGTTGCAGAACGAAAGTTGCGCCACTTTGCAACTTTCAACTACTTGCATTTGACAACTTTTTCCCCAAATAAAAATTCGCCACAACAGGAAAAGGCCTTTAAGATAGTGAAAAATGAGAGAGGTTATTGTAGAGGGGCCTAACATGATCCCATAGGCTTAAGCGAGAAGTTTCTAAATGTTAGGGTATCCGAGTAACAACATGGTGAAGTTTGCAGCCATTTTGCATTTTGGACTCTTAAGGGATTCAACCGGTTGAATGTAGCTCAACCGATTCAGCATGTTTGAGTGTTAAAGAGGACCATTCCTAGCATAAAAATATCCCCCCAAACGTGTCAGAATGGTTTGTTCGGTCATACGAGTTGTAAAATGAAAGTTGCACCACTTTGCTACTTTCAACTACTTGTATTTGACAACTTTTTCCCCAAGTGAAAATTCGCCACCATAGGAAAAGGCCTTTGAGATAGTGAAAACTGAGAGAGGTTATTGTAGAAGGGCTCGACGCGATCTCGTAGGCTCATACGAGAAGTTTCTAAGCATCAAAATATCTGAGTAACATCATGCTAAAATTTGTAGTTATTTTGCACTTTGGACTCTTAAAGGATTATGCCAGTTGAATGTAGCTTAGAGAAATTCAATGTGTTTGGGTGTGAAAGAAGACCATGCCTAGCGTAAATGTACCAAATCAGATGAGTTGGAACAGTTTTTTTAGTCACACAAGTTGCAGAACGAAAGTTGCACCACTTTGCAATTTTCAACTACTTGCATTTGACAACTTTTTCCCCAAGTGAAAATTCACTGCCATGGGAAGAGGCCTTCGAAATAGAAAAAACTGAGAGAGGTTATTGTAGAGGGTCCCAACATAATCTCATAGGCTTAGATGAGAAGTTTCTAAGTGTCATGGTATCCGAGTAACAACATGCTAAAGTTTGCAGTCATTTTGTACTTTAGACCCTTAAGGGATCGTGCTGGTTGAACATAGCCCGAGAGAAATTTGACATGTTTGGGTGTGATAGAGAACCATGCTAGCATAAAATTACCCATCCAGAAATTTTGTAATAGTTTATTTTGTCACATGAGTTGCAGAATAAAAGTTGCACCACTTTGCAACTTTCAACTACTTGCATTTGACAACTTTTTCCCCAAGTGAAAATTCGTCCACGGGAAAAGTCCTCTGAGATAGTAAAAACCAAGAGACGTTATTGTAGAAGGACCCAACGCAATCCTATAAGATCAAATGAGAAATTTCTAAGTGTCATTGTATTCAAGTAACATCATACTGAAGTTTGTAGCCATTTAACACTTTGGACTCTTAAGGGATTCTATCTGTTGAATGTAGCTTGGAGCGATTCAATATGTTTGGATGTGAAAGAGGACCATGCCTAGCATAAATGTACCCATTCAGACATGTTGGAACAACTTGTTTGGTAATATGAGTTGTAGAACAAAAGTTGCACCACTTTGCAACTTTCAACTACTTACATTTGACAATTTTTTCTCCAAGGGAAAATTATCCAACATTGGAAAAGGCCTTTGAGATAGAAAAACCTGAGAGAGGTTATTGTAGAGGGTCCCAACACAATCCCATAGGATTAGACAAAAATTTTCTAAGTGTCACGGTGTAACAACATGCTGAAGATTGCAGCTATTTTGCACTTCAAACTCATAAGGGATTCAACCAATTGAATGTAGCTTGAAGCGATTCAATGTGTTTGGGTGTGAAAGAGGACCATGCCTAGCATAAATTTACCCATCCAGATGCATTGAAACTGTTCATTTAGTCACACGAGTTATGGAATGAAGGTTGCACCACTTTGCAACTTTACATTGCTTATATTTGACACTTTTTCCATCAAGTGAAAACTGAACACCATGAAAAAATGACTCTGAGATAACAAAAACTAAGAGAGGTTATTATAGAGGAGCCCAACGCAATCCCATAGGCTTAGATGAAGAGTTCGTGAGTGTCACGGTTTGCGAGTAATAGCCCGTCAAAGATTGCTATCATTTTGCACTTTGGACCCTTAAGGGACCGAGCTGGTTGAGCATAGCTCAAGAGTGATTTCATATGTTTGGGTGTGAAATATGACCATACCTAGCATAAATGTACCCATCCAAATGCATTGGAATAGCTCGTTTAGTCATATGAGTTGCAAAACGAAAGTTGCACCACTTTGCAACTTTATATTGCTTGCAATTGACACTTTTTCCATCATGTCAAAATTGGACACCATGGAAAAATGACTCTGAGATAAAAAAAACCAAGAGAGGTTATTGTTGTCTCTATTTCACCTACAGTTAAATCAGGCAAAATAATCAAATGTTAGATCTTCAGAGGCCAGTGGGACATTCACACAGGGCAAAGACTACATCTGTTGCTAGGTCACAGGGAACTCAGTGGGAGAAGCTACCCTAGAAGGGTTCGGCATGAAAATCAGCCAAGGAGAAAGTCGGCAAGAACCTCCTTCTATCTAGATGACTTATAGTTTGATTCATTATATCTTGAGCAGGTCGCTGAGACCTAGTTTCTATCATGCCGAACGAGCCTATAGAGCCTATCGCTATAACGGAGAAGGTTCGGTATGACCTCTTACCGCGTAGATTTTCCTTGGCCGATAGGCCATTCAATCGCTATTCGGTGAGACTCTTAGTGATCACGGGCTTCAGGGAGACTTACAGCGCTTGGTGAGAAGTCCCAGCGAAGGTTCAATGTCTCACCAACCATAGTGATCTTCGGTGTAGCTTTCAAATCGAGATGATGTCTGGCTGACCTAGTGATGTCTCGGTGAATGAAAAGTCTCAGCAGGGAAATCAGTTCTGTGTATGTCTTGCCGAAGGATGAAGGAACCACCGAGGATAGAAGAAGGGGCCCACCCAGACTTGAGGCTTTCGCAGTAATGTCTCGGCAACCGGCAAGGGTTATGCCGATGGTATTCCATCAGAGGAGTCTTCGGCATAATACAAGGAGCTCGGGAAGAACTCTTCCCGACCAGTGGGAGTCTCAGCGAAGGAAAAGAAGGCTCAGATGAAATGAGGTTGGGTCGGGGTGCTGTCATAATAGTGGTTTACAATTCCCGAGAGGAACGAATTTTAGCTAAAATCACATATTTTTAGAAAATATAATGATTTAAGCCTTAAAAAGTTCCATTTTAAGGATTCCAATTGAAGAGGGTTTCATCAAATCACCTTAGATCAAACCCCCTTGGATAGAACCTCGCTAGTTTTAAACCATACCTATAAATGCGTCTCCTTTACACCTATCAAAATGCTGATAAAAAATCACTTTTGATTTAGCTTTTGGGGGATCAAATGAATTCATTTAAAATTTATTTCAAATGATTATGGTATTCCTCATAACAAGATATTCAATGAATATAATTTTAATATGTTTTGGTTTTGTTATGTATTTGTTTTTAAGTTTTATTAAACATAGGTTTTTCATCGAAAATTAATTTCTTTGTTCTTCACATGTGGAAAAATAGAAGATTATCAAAAAAATTGAAAAATATGAGTGCTCCAGATATTGAAGTCTTTGATCCAAAAAAAATAAAATAAAATTTTGACATATACAAAAAAGTTAAGCTATAATGGTCGCTACTGTGTCTGAATTGTAATTAATTTGACTTTGAAACTTGATTAAGGAAAAAATATTCAATAAAAAACTATCTAACCAAGTGGAAGCACTAGATATCCGAGTTACAAATTTAAATTTGAAAGAATTAGAATTTTATCCTTCATGGAAAAAAAGTTATGCGTTATACGGTGTGCAACACTTTTAAAATGTTGTTTTCTAAAAAATCAATTTTCGTGGGAGATGGAAAAAGAAGTGCAATTTGATTCCAAAAAATTAAAAAATATTTTTGGAATCTATAAAAAATTTGATGAGACTCTAGTTTGCACCATCTTCAAATTCCTCACAGTTTAGCCGCTATAGGTGCCCGAATGTGAAGATTCAATTAAAAATAATAATTTCAATGTCCAGTTTGGCCAAAAATTGTAAACCACTATTATGGGATCACCCGTCGGCAGAATGTCTTGCCGACCAAGCAAGCTTTCTCCGAACTAAAACAAACTTTCGACAAAAGCAAATGCTGATATGACAGAAGACGCTCAGTATGAAGTTTGGCCAACAGGCCAAGGCCTCAGCGAAAGAAGAACATCGACAAAATGACAAGCCTCGCTAAGATGTCTTCCCGACTCGATGGTGCCTTGCTGAAGGAGCTCAAGCCCGGAAGAGAAAAGCAAGCTCAGGGTAAATGAAATAAGCTTGCCATAAGCTCTCATTGATAGTTCAGTGTCTTGCTGAGATACGATTCTGATCAAAGGAGTTTTGACCGACCAAAGAGGCTACGTGGAATTTTCTCAACCAATCAGAGGGATCTGAAGGTAAACCGTGATAGTCTAAAGAACGTCAACAGGACAACAAGCGACGTGTATCTATTGCAAGCTCAGGGCATTCAAGGCGTTCATCCAATTGGTTCACGAAGTGGTTCAGCTAGGACACGATGCCATGATTGAATGAATGCGGTAGTTGAAGAATATCTGAAGAGGGCTTCTCCAGGAGCGGTTCTTCACACCGACACCAACAACAAGGACACACAGGCTTCTACAATTAAATCATAAAAGATCTGAGGTAGATCTTTTTCAAAGATGGGATATTTTGTAAGCCCTAAGGGGGCGACATACAGTCTATATATAAGGAATTTTTTGCCTTTTTGTAAATAGTTCTGATTGCACACTCTGAAAGAGTTAGTAATTTTCAATCAATCCTTTCTTAGTCAATGTATGTTTTCTGTAACTCAACTGGAATACTGAATATGACATAGAGTTTACCTTGGAAGTTTCTATTCATGCTTGTACTGATTCTCATTTCTGCATTTTTCTTTGCACATGCAAGTCTATAATTGTGTTTTCATATTTCTACATTTGTATCTTAAGGTTGTGAAATTGATCTTTCATTCCTAAGGTGTATGTATAGGCCAAACCTGTTAGGACTAGAGCATTAAATTTGAAAGAGGTTATTTTGGGTATGCAAATCGATTGAATTAGGCTTTCAAGTGTGTGTTCTTACTATGTTTATTTCAAGATTTCTAATTAATTTGGTGTATCACCATAGGTTTAGTTTCATTATTATGTATCTCTTCCCTCTTTCCTCTCAAAGAAGTAGTAGTCTAGGTGATACCCAAAGGAAGCCGGCCTTCTCCAGAGGTTCATTTCAGCTATAGGTGACCCACAACCTTGAGATGATCCCATGTTGCTCTAGAATGCTCAGTTTCTTGTAAACTTTGGATAGGGTGCAATTCTAGGTGACAACAGTTTCTAGCACGCCTGGTGGGACAAGATATTAATTTAAACTACTGGTTTAGTATGCAACTAGTGAATTCCAGACTCTGTAGAAGTCTTGTGGCATACTTGGCGACTCCACAAAGAGGAAGAACTCCAGAAATCCATGCCTTTTATAGTATATGAAAAGAGTTCAAACAAGAAGCAGCTCAGGCCCTTTTGAGTACTTGTAGCTGTCACCACCAAGGAGACAAGGCAGGGTTGAGGAAAGGCAGAGAACAACAATCATTTGTTCTAGAAGAACTCAATCCACTCCTCCACCTGTAAAGTCTCATTTTGCTGCACCAACCAATCCACTTCAGGTACCTCCAATGGCCACTCTAAGGAATCGGCCCTTTGTGGGTTTCAACGGAGGGAGTCCTTTGAACTTGGCACAACATAATGATATTCTGATGGTAGCCTTGAAGAGTCTGCCAACTTTCATGGGAGAAGACCAAACTACTCCCATTGAACATTTGAGAGATGTGGCTTCATTATGCAGAGTCCACCACATAACACAAGAGGACGTTGCAGTCAGATTATTAGCTGCTTCACTAAAAGGGAGAGCTGTGCAATGGTATAGGAGCCTATCAGTCAGTTCAATTGCTACATGGGACGAGTTTGGAGATAAATTACATAGGCAATTCCAAGATAGGTCTAACAACTTGTCTCTATTGGAGCAACTGACAACAATAAAGAGGGCTCCACAAGAACAGATGAAGGACTTCAACTTCAAATTTCAAAGAACTTGGAATAGAATCCCTACAATGGTGAGGCCACCTCCAGAGTATGCATTTCTATACTTTTTGAGAGCTTTGAACAGTGATATAGTTGTCATGATACAATCAATGGGAGGAGTATCTATGCCAGATGCCTTTGAAATAGCTATTAGAGCTGAAAACAGCTTAATACAAGCTGGTAAGCTTGCTCCTAGGCCACCAATGCCAATATTTCTAGAAATTCATGCAAACATCCCTTTGCAAATACCTCCTTTCACACCTCTACTAGCTGTTGTTCAAACCATTGAAAAGCAAGAAAGTGTTGCTTCAAGCTCATCAAATGAATTACAAGAAATCAAAAGTCTTTTACAGACCTTTGGTAACAAGTTGGTGAACTTGGAAAAGCAACAAACCTATTCCAGGCCTTATCAACAGCAAAATCAGGCCTCAAGTCAGCCTTTTCAAGGTTAGCAACAGCAATTCCAAGGGAATAGACAACAATATTAGGGCAATTATTAGGGCCCAAGACAGAGTGTGAACACAAGGCCTTTTCAGGCCTATGCTCCAGTCCCTGTTAGTGTGACCAAAGAGCTGGTTCCTACCCAAAACAACTTAGCAGCAGACTATGAGTGGTGTTACCCTTGTAACCAACCTCATAATCAAGCCACTTGTTCAAATGGACTCATCAATCAAGCACTGATGGTACAAAATGCTTCAAGTTCACGACCGCATACACCTAATGATGCATCTTCACAACATCAAGACCAATTCAGCAATGATACAACCCTGCTTAATTGGCAAGGTCAAGAATTCTGTGGGTTGAATGAGGATAACTCTCCAGTCGCAGCTAACACAAGGGAAAAGAAGAGAGCATTTGAGCTTGACCAAGCAGCCGACAAAGGAAAAGCATCAGCTCTGGAGCCATCTACCTCTCAAGCAATTCGTGGTTCACAAAGAAATCAACAGCTCCCAGACAAGGAGCAGCCACACTTACAAGCTAATCATACTGGTGCAAAGGTACACAATAAAAATCCAATTGTACCATTTAATATCCTTGATAGTATGAAGAAAATGAACGTTACGATGTCTATGTGGGATTCTTTAGTCATCCCCAGTCAAAAAGATATGTTACAATCAGCCCTATCAAGTTTGAAAATGTTTGATGAATCCGAGCCCCCAATAGGTCAGGCTAGATCCGCGTTAAAAAATGATTCTCAGGGAAATGATTAGCAGCCTTGCATAGAGAATGAGAAAAGAGTTAAGCCACCTCCTTTCTACGTGTCAGTGATCATTGGTGATAAATTAGTCCATAACTGTATGGTAGATAGTGGAGCTAGCAGCTCTGTTATGCCAAAATTGATTGCTGACAAACTTGGACTAAAATACCAGCCTTTGGAGAAGGGAGTGATACAATTGGATGGCACTTCAGTTAACACTTTGGGTATTATCAAGGATTTAAACCTCACTCTCCATGCTTGTCCAAACTTTTCAGTCCCTCAAGACATATGTGTCATAGACCTTCCACCTTTCTTTACCTTGTGTTTATCTAGAGACTTTACAGCCAAGATAGGTGGTTATGTGTTGGCTGATTGGTCACATATGCTATTTAGAACAAGATATGGGACTAAGGTTACCATCAAGTTTGAAAGGTTGGCCAAAGACCACATTGAGCCATATAACCCAAGCCCCATCAATGCCTCTCCTTCTATTGCAAATGCAAATTGTGTTGCTTTTACTGACAATGAACTAGCTGCTACTCAAGAACTCTAATCAGAAGTTGTTCCTAATGTACTGCTGCATGAATGGGCAGTTGAAAATATATTGGACAGTCCCTAGGACCTCATTCAAGATGCTGGTATGGGTAACTATGTTATTCTAGAACCTGATACAGAGATTCCAAACTTGGAGAAAAATGCAGATCAGTTATTGCAACCCCTTAATGGACTTTGGGAGATGTTCTTTGATGGTTCTAGAAGTAAGAATGGAGCAGGAGGAGGTGCAATGTTGATTTCTCCACAGGGTGATAGGTACTACTCTACATTCCGCTTTGCTTTTGCATGCTCCAATAACACTGCTGAGTATGAAGGCCTTGTTCAAGGTCTAGAGTGGGCAAGAAAGAGAGGAATAACCAACTTGAAAGTCCATGGGGACAATGAATTAATTGTTAATCAAGTAAGGGGCCTAAATGTTGCTAAAAATGACACATTAAAGTCCTATAGAAACAGAGTGTGGAACATGCTCGAAGATTTTGATGCCTTTATTTAGTGTCTATCCCAAGAAATCAGAACAAGCATGCTGACATGCTTGCAGCCATTGAAGCACAGTTTGATATTCCAAATGACATCAAAAAAGAGAATGTGCAACCATATGTGAAGGTTGTAGTTAGACCCTCAATTCCTGACAACAACATTCACTAGCAAGTCTTTGACAGTGATGAGCAGATCCTTTCCTTCTTGTTTGAGGAAGATCTGTTCTCCATGGTGAATCAAGCAAAACTCAAGCAATAGTATGGTGATCAGGTCATACAGCTGAAGACAAACAAATTGCCCAAAGGCTTGGTTACCTTAGAGTCGATTTTCAGTACTAATGATCAGCTAAAAAAGGGTAGAGCTGGCTTGCAGATCAAACAAGAACACTATGAAGAGCTGGAGATCTTCAAAGGTAAGCTCCTTAACATAGGAAAACTTTGTTCACCTGAAGATAGACAAGCTTTTGTTGCTTTGTGCAAGAGTTTCATGATGTCTTTGCTTGGGAATATTCGGATTTGAAAGGTTTTGATCCCCACATTGCTCAACACACAATTGAGTTAGAGCCTAATGCTAAGTCAGTAAGACAAAAGCAAAGGCCCTTCAACCCTAAACTTGAGCCTCTAATGATTAAGGAGCTGACTAAACTAGTTGAAGGGGGTATTATCTTCCCTATCAAGCACACTTCATGGGTTTCTAATCTTGTACCGGTCAGAAAGAAAAGTGGTGAGATAAGGCTCTGTGTAGACTTCAGGGATCTTAACTGATCCTCTCTAAAAGACCACTACCCACTACCCTCCATGGAACGAATCTTACAAAAGGTTGCTAGTTTTGAAAGGTTTTCCTTACTAGATGGTTTTTTAGGATATAATCAGGTGCTAGTTAAAGAAGAAGATCAGTTTAAGACTGCTTTTACAACTAAATGGGGCACCATGGCATATAAAAGGATGCCTTTTGGTTTATCCAATGCTGGTGCCACATTTCAGAGGGCCATGGACATGGCATTTCAAAGTTTGATCAACAAGATTATACTGATCTACCTAAATGATATTACACTTTATTCCAAGAATGCTGATGAACATCTATTACATCTTAGGCAAGCGTTTGAAAAATGAAAAGTTCGGTATCTCCCTTAATCCAAAGAAGAGTATCTTTGCTGTCCATGAAGGGAAACTATTAGGACACATAGTGTCAAAGCAGGGAATCACTATTGACCCTGAAAGGGTCAGAGCCATACTTGAGTTGTCACTGCCTAATCACAAGAAGGGCCTACAGAGTTTTCTGGGACAGATCAAATTTTTGAGAAGGTTCATTCCAGACGTGGCAAACCTACTACAACCTCTAACAACCATGTTAAAGAAGAATGTAGTCTTCAGTTGGACAAAGGAGGCAAAGCACAGTTTTGGAGAAATCAAGGAGGCATTAGCATCTGCTCGGACATTGGTAAACGCTGATTTCTCTAAAGAATTATTTTTATATGCTTTTGGTAGTGGTGGCGCAATCTCTGCTATGCTAGTTCAGAAGAATAGCGACAATATGGAGCAACCTTCTTTAGCCAAATACTTGCTGATTACGAAGAAAGGTATACATTTTTTGAAAAGCACGTTCTCTCTGTGATTAGAAGTTTGAAGAAATTTAAACCTTTGCTTTCAAACAATAAGGTTCATATTCTGGTTGCACACTCAAGTGTGAAGGAGTTCCTGTTGAATAAGGATCTAAATGAAAAAAGAGTAGGGTGGGTCACCAAGGTCATGGAGTATGACGTAGATATTAAGATCACCAAGCTGGTTAGAGGCAAAGGTCTATGTGAGCACCTCGCTGCAGGGTCAAAAGGTGAAGGTAAACTCAAAAAGGATGTTATCCTTGCCAATACAAATGAACTTCAGGATGCTCAAGATGATGTACCTATAGAGACAACCAATTGGGTTCAAGATATGACCCATTTCTTACAGACTGGTGAATGCCCATTGGGACTAAATAGAGCTAAAAGGAGATACTTCAGATTGCAGTCTCTACCATATGTGATGGTAAATAATGTTCTTTTTAAAAAGGATCTGAATGGTGTCCTATTGAGGTGCATCCACAGTGATCAAATTGAAAAAGTGCTTCATGAGTTTCACGATGGAGCTGCAGGAGGTCACTTTGCTCCCAGAACTACTGCCTGGAAAATCATGAGAGCTGGTTACTACTGGCCCAGCCTATTCAAAGATGCTTACTCTTGGGCAAGAAAATGTGTCAAATGTGCTTTGTTTTCAGGAAAGGAAAGGTTGCCAGCTATGCCACTGCACTCGATTCAAGTAGAGCAGCCCTTCATGAGATGGGGCATTGATTTCATCGGTTCAATAAACCCACCTTCCAGTGTTGGTCACAAGTGGGTACTTACGGCTACAGACTATTTTACAAGGTGGACAGAAGCGGTTGCATTGAAAAAAGCAAAGGAGTCTTCATTTTTGAGCTTCTATGAAGACATAATCACCAGGTTTAGAACGCCTTACTCTATCATCTCTGATAATGCCCTTGCATTCATGGGTTTAAGGGTAACTGAATGGGCCGTTAAGCATGATATTCACTTGAGAACCTCCTCAAATTATTATCCTCAGGGTAATGGCCTAGCTGAGAGCAAGAATAAGAACCTCATCAGAATTATTAAAAGGACCATAGAGGACAACCAAAGGACCTGGCATGTTAGTCTAAAGAATGCACTTTGGGCAGACAGAGTGACACCTAAGAGGTCTGTCGATAACTTGCCATACATGTTGGTCTATGGCAAAGAGGCAAGATTACCCCTATCTATGGAGCTACTAGCTTTAGAAAATTTTCACCAGTTGGAGATGCTTGAGGGATAGGACCTAATGTCTGTAAGGTATGCAGAGCTCATGGAGCTTGAAGAATCAAGAGACAGAGCAATGAAAACTTTGGAGGATCATCAGCTCCAGACAAAGAAGACATTCGACAAAAGGGCTACAACAAAATCTTTTAAGGAGGGAGATCTCGTGCTCAAGTGGGATGTTCTAAAAAGTAAGCCAGGCCACCATACCAAGTTTGATAACATGTGGACTGGTCTGTTTATTATCACAGGCTGTAAAGAGCACAATGCTTATCAACTGGCTACGACAGGAGGAGATTTGCTTCCTATCCCAGTTAATGGGATACACCTTAAACCCTTCTTTCGAGCCTGATAAGTGCCTTTCTTGTACATATCTAGTTAGGTTTTATGTTTTCAATAAGTGCTTTATGCTATGGTTCATTTGTTCTTTGTTTTGTTCCATCCCCCGAATATTGTTTTAGTGCAGTATTTTTTCTCTGTCATTCTCCCCTATTTTGTTTTTGACAACTTGTTGTGTCCCATAAGTCTCATGCATATTGCAACCATGTGTCGACTAACGTTTTATGTGTTCTCTGAGTTTTCTAATGACTCCATGCCCAACGGATAAGTATAGTCACTGGTTCTCATGTTTAGGCAGGCAAACATCTCGCAAAGGTCACCCGAATTATTGCCTCTATTTCACCTATAGTTAAATTAGGCAAGATAATCAAATGTTAGATCTTCAGAGGCCAGTGGGACATTCACACAGGACAAAGACTCTACATCTGTTGCTAGGTCACAGGGAACTCAGTGGGAGAAGCTACCCTAGAAGGGTTCGGCATGAAAATCATCCAAGGAGAAAGTCGGCAAGACCCTCCTTCTGTCTGGCCGACTTACGGTTTGATTCATTCTATCTTGAGCAAGTCGTTGAGACCTAGTTTCTGTCATGCCGAACGAGCTTGTAGAGCCTATCGCTATAATGGAGAAGGTTCGGTATGACCTCTTACCATGTAGATTTTCCTTGGCCAATAGGCCATTCAATCGGTATTCGGCGAGACTCTCGGTGACCATGGGCTTCGGGGAGACTTACAATGCTCGGTGAGAAGTCCCAGTGAAGGTTCAATGTCTCGCCGACCACAGTGATCTTCGATGTAGCTTTCAAATCAGGATGATGTCTAGCCGACATAGTGATGTCTCGGCGAATGAAAAGCCTCGGCAGGGAAATCAGTTCGGTGTATGTCTTGCCGAAGGATGAAGGAACCACCGAGGATAGAAGAAGGGGCCCGCCCAGACTTGAGGCTTTCGCAGTAATGTCTCGGTGACCGGCAGGGGTTACGCTGATGGTATTCCGTCGACGATATTCCATCGGAGGAGTCTTCGGCATAATACAAGGAGCTCGGGAAGAACTCTTCTCGACCAATGGGAGTCTTAGCGAAGGAAAAGAAGGCTTGGACAGAACAAGGGTGGGTTGGCAGAATGTCTTGCAGACCAAGCAAGCTTTCTCCAAACTCAAACGAACTTTCGACAAAAGCAGATGCTGATATGATAGAAGACGCTCGGTATGAAGTTTGGTTGACAGGTCAAGGCCTCAGCGAAAGAAGAACATCGGCAAAATGACAAGCCTCGCTAAGATGTCTTCCTGACTCGATGGTGCCTTGCTGAAGGAGCTCGAGCCCGGAAGAGAAAAGCAAGCTCGGGGTAAATGAAATAAGCTCGCTATAAGCTCTCAACGATAGTTCAATGTCTCGTCGAGATACAATTCTGATCAAAGGAGTTTTGACGGACCAAAGAGGCTGCGTGGAATTTGCTCAACCAATCAGAGAGATCTGAAGGTAAACCATGACAGCCTAAAGAACGTCAATAGGACAACAAGCGATGTGTATCTATTGCAAGCTCAGGGCATTCAAAGCGTTCATCCAAGTGGTTCAGCTAGGACACGATGCCATGATTGAATGAATGCGGTAGTTGAAGAATATCTGAAGAGGGCTTCTCCAGGAGCGGTTCTTCACACCGACACCAACAATAGGGACACGCAAGCTTCTACAATTAATTCATAAAATATCTATGGTAGATCTTTTTCAAAGATGGGATATTTTGTAAGCCCTAAGGGGGCGACATACAGTCTATATATAAGGCATTTTTTGCCTTCTTGTAAATAGTTCTGATTGCACACTCTAAAAGAGTTAGTGATTTTCAATCAATCCTTTCTTAGTCAATGTATGTTTTCTGTAACTCAACTGGAATACTGAATATGACATAGAGTTTACCTTGGAATTTTCTGTTCATGC
Source organism: Sequoia sempervirens (assembly GCA_007258455.2). Taxonomy (NCBI): domain Eukaryota; kingdom Viridiplantae; phylum Streptophyta; class Pinopsida; order Cupressales; family Cupressaceae; genus Sequoia; species Sequoia sempervirens. Next base: position 959,707,090 of record VDFB02281492.1, on the reverse strand, counting down.
TTGTACTGATTCTCATTTCTGCATCTTTCTTTGCACATGCAAGTCTATAACTGTGTTTTCATATTTCTGCATTTGTATCTTAAGGTTGTGAAATTGATCTTTCCTTCCTAAGGTGTATGTGTAGGCCAAACCTGTTAGGACTAAAGCATTAAATCTAAAAGAGGTTGTTATGGGTATGAAAATCGATTGAATTAGGCTTTCAAGTGTGTGTTCTTACTGTGTTCATTTCATGATTTCTAATTAATTTGGTGTATCACCATAGGTTTAGTTTCATTTTTATGTATCTCTTCCCTCTTTCCTCTCAAAGAAGCAGTAGTCTAGGTGATACCCAAAGGAAGCCGGCCTTCTCCGGAGGTTCATTTCAGCTATAGGTGACCCACAGCCTTGAGATGATCCCATGTTGCTCTAGAATGCTCAGTTTCTTGTAAACTTTGCACAGGGTGCAATTCTAGGTGACAACAGTTATTGTAGAGGTTCCCTACATGATCCCGATTCCTCAGATAGAATGCCCATAACTGACATGGTATCTGGGTAACTTGCTATCAAATATTGCTTCCCTTTTGCAATTTGGACTGTTAGGGGATTACATTGCATGAATTACAAATGTTTGAGGGCAGCAATAAATTTCAAATTTTGAGTAAATACCATTAAAAGTGTTTATTTGAATAGACTGCATGCTATATTGATATTAATATATAATCATTAGGTTGATTCATTTTAATAAATGAGGTTTTTATAAGAAGTTAGTCAATTGGTGCTAGCTATAATAGGGAGAGAATAAAAGAAGAAAAATAATGATTAGTAACCATAAATGGTTATTACACTCTTAAAGAGTTATAATGGGTTATGAGAATATGAATATCATAGCCTAAAGGGACACCCTAAAAGTTTATGATAACCTCAATGCTATAGTTGTCAAGAAAATCATGCTTCCAAATTCTCCTAGACACAAAATGGTCTCAATGATATTTCATATAGTTGACAAGGACATAAGGTACAACCTATTATTAGGAAGACCCTTTACTCAAAAAATGAATATTATTCATTCCATGCCTTTTCAAGAGATTTAATTCCTTTAATTAGGAGAAAATTATGTCGACAAAACATATAATTTGAAACCCTTAAACACTATCGAAGTGGATGCTAACAAAAGGAAACTTGGTACACCAATCAATTATGAGCTAGGTGTCAATAAAATAATTATGCTTGAACTTGCATCTCAAATATTTTGAGTAAGAAAAATGTACCAACCTCTATGTTAGAAAGTAAAGTGGGGAATCATAAATCAGAGTTTTGTGCCTTAAATGGGGACTCATGGTGTTGTATCTATACACCAGACTCACTAGTAGGAGATGGATTAGAGATTAATCTATGTTAAAAAATCAAACAAGATAAAAGAATAACTCTAAACAAAAAATAGATCGCATTCATAATATATTATGTGGTCATTATTCAACTTTCATATATTGATATAACTAATATTACATTCCCATCATTCTATTGGATGTCTTGTACATTACAAGTCTTCTATTCCTTCTACCTACTCACTTATTTATATTCCTTCATATATTACTCGAGTTCTATCTTAATTTGTTACATTATATTCTACTCTATACAAATATTTTCCTAGTGGGATGAGTCCCTTATAAAATGTATCTCTTCCTAGGGATGAATTGTCGACCAGGAACTTCGTAACCTATCTCTAGTGGTTTACTGTAGGTTTTCCTACTCTATATTTGTACTCTACTCTTTTCCCCACTAAAATCACCCCTCTTTTCAAAGCTATGTCTTGTCCTCAAGATATATTTGTATCTCAATCAACTAGAAGGATAGATTTATAGATTTAATTGATATGGGAAAAGGTGTTATCCCACTAAACTTTGGCTTGTTGGAGTAGATGACAAGGTAGGGGCAGCGTATGCCTCATAGAAAGGGGGTATCATGGTGATTTACATCACTTTGAGAGCCCATTTCTATGAGGCATACACTACCCCTAGTAAATCACCGTGAGAACCCCTTTCTATGAGGCATACGTTGCCCCTACCTTGTCAACCCTACCAAATTGGCAAGCTTTGACAAGGTAGGGGCAACATATGCTTCTTAGAAATGGGGACTCATGGTGATGTAATAGGGTTGACAAGGTAGGGGCAGCACATGCCTCATAGAAATGGGGACTCACGGTGATGTACCCCTACCTTGTCAACCCTACCGAATTGGAAAGCTAGTGAGCTCACTAGCTTGCCAAGCTGACTAACTTTCCAATTCGGTAGGGTTGACAAGGTAGGGGCAGCGTGTTTCATAGAAATGGGGTCTCATGATGAGATTTAGACCATTTCTATGAGGCACCCTCCCTTACCTTGTCAACCCTAACGAAAAGCTAGTGAGCCTACCAGCTTGCTAATTCGGGGTTGACAAGGTAGGGGAAGTGTATTCCTCATAGAAATGGGGTCTCACAGTGTTGAAAAGGTATGGGCAGCGTATGCCTCATATAAATCACCGTGAGACCCCATTTATATGAGGCATACACTGCCCATACCTTGTCAACCCCATAATTGGCAAGCCGTGAGCTCACTAGCTTTGCCAATTTGGTAGGGTTGACAGGTGATGCCTCATAGAAATGGGGTCTCATGGTGATTTTCATGAGACCCCATTTCTATGAGGCATACGCTGCCCCTACCTTGTCAAGCCTACCAAATTGCTAGCTTTCCAAGCTCACTAGCTTGCTAATTCGGTAGGGTTGAATCTAATTCGGTAGGGTCGAATCCAAGAACCTGCAACCCAATCCTTCACCAATTATAGAATTTAAAAATATATTTTAATTTCTTGAAAAAAATCTAATTTTGAGTCCTAATAATGAAGGAAAATCTATAAATTGATGTTCTAGGATCCCCTTTGACAAAATGGTAACAATCGACCTAGATTATGTTGAATCAAGAGTGAAGGAAATGAAAATTCTATATGTTATGACTAAAAGTCTATGATTGTTATAAAAAATTGAGGGAAATGCATTGTCTTGTGATACCTCACAATTATCACTACTAAAAATAAACTTTGTTGATCACACCTAAAGACCCTATTGTTATATAAGTTTTGCAAATAAACTCTTTGAAACCTTAGATTCTGAGAAACCTAAATTGAAGAAATAAGACTAAAACCCTATGTATTTTAACAAACCACTAGTATTCATATTTTTGAATGATTAGAAAATGAAAAGAACCATGCAAATTATTTGCACACATTAAAGGGAAATCCTACTAAAAATGAACAACCAGGTAGAAAAACTTGTTGATATTTATTGTTTGTGACTAAAATTGGACACTAAAGGGTTAGAGCACTCACTGTAGGTCCATGAGGGCCAATTTTGATATCTTTAATCTTTTCAAACCTATTTTAAATGCATGATATGGTCTTGGACTATTATTTTCATGATAATTAGGCTTTTAGTTTGGAAAATCTTATGACACTCACTAGAGGGAAAAAGGGGATCCTAAAAAAAATGATAGAATCTCCATCAAAATCGACCTAAAAAAACTATTTTTTTGAGTATTTGAAACTAGAGGGAATTTGGAAATAATTTTTTGACTAAAAGTAACTATACAAATACCATTGAAAGCCCTTGAAAAAACTATCTAATTGTCACAAAATACAAAGTTGTTTATTGCAACAAATTTAGATGCTTTGTTGGGTATTTATAAATTTATAAATCCTTATGAAACCATCAAAAACCTTAGGTACCTAAGTATGGGGATATTGGCTCAAAGACCTAGTTTCAAAACTAAAAAACTATTAGAGTATGGATTAATGACAACAAAACCCTAGAATAGAACAACCTTTACAAACATCATAAAAATATCTAAAAATATCAACATGAAAATCCTAGGATTTTATATGCCAAGGTCAAATATTTTGAATTAAATCAAATCTAAACTTAGTGGTGCCTGGCAATAATGAAAGTGGTATTTTTTTTATATGAAACTCTATATCAGCCCATCAATTCTTTGAAAAGATAAAATATGTTATATGACTAATTGAGCACACCTTGGAGAGGTTCAATCACTTGAAATTTGTGCTATAGGAGTGAAAACATGACAATAAAAGGAAAAATGTGAGCCTAAAAGTGTGGCCATAGCATGTAAAGTGTGCACTTTTTTAATACTTTTCAGGGTGTTTCACTTGGAAAAATCTTGTGCTCTAAAAATGTTTGCCACTTTAACTTGTCACTTTTTTTAAATAATTAGAAGATAATATGTTTTGATGTTCTTCACCAAAACTCCTTCCCCAAGTCAAATTTCAATTTTTTTGGCTCCTACCCGAAAAGAGCATGCCTTAAAGATCTTTACCATGGCTAACACACACAAAATTGTATGCTTTGATGCTCTTCACCACTTTTTAAAACTTAAATAAATTTCAAGCCTAAGAAAGCATGTTATGGGATTTGTCTTGCCACTGCATCCTATACTTAACCAATTTTATCATTTAGAAGTGGCTTTCCAAACAAATGAGCACACTTTGAGGTCTTTGCCACTTTTTGGTACTTAGTCCTTTTGGAAAATTTGGTAAAAGCCACTCACTTGAGTCATCTCCTCCACTTGGAAAATTTGGAAAAAGCCACTTACTTGATTCGTTTCCTCCACTTTTTCATTCCTTAGACAAAATTTGACCATCTCTAGCATTCAAGATTTGGTTTACCCTTTGTCTAGTGTATTAAAAAGTAAAAAGCATTGGCTATAGAATGACATTGATTAAAACTTACAAGAATTACATCCAAGAACATGGGGAGAAAGGATTCCATAGTGAATCTTTAGAGGAGAAATTACTTACATTTGACTTGAAAGTGATGCTTATATGAAAATTCGCATATGGGTTTAGCAATGTCATATATTATTTAGTCACATGTGAAAGCAATTCATTAAATTTTTTAAAAGTTCATATTAGGTGGGCTCCAAGTTGTTTAAACTTTTATTAGTAGAACTTTTCCATTCAACCTTTTCACTATAGTGGATACACATTTATAGATACAAGGTAGAGGCATCGTATGCCTCATAGAAATGGGGTCTCACAGTGATTTACATCACTGTAAGACCCCATTTCTAGGAGGCATACGCTGTCCCTACCTTGTCAACCCTATCGAATTGGCAAGCTAGTGAACTCACCAGCTTGCCAAGCTCACTAGCTTGCCAATTCGGTAGTGTCACAACCCTCTTTCTAGAGCAATTGAAAAGAAACTCTTGTTTATTAAGTTAGGTTGGTTTGATAGTAATTATCAATTATTATAATGTGGAATTAGAAATTAAGGAAAAATATATTTAAAGGTTATAAATTAAATTATTAAGAAAATCAAATAATTATCTTAAAAAAATAATAATAAATAAATAAAACTTATGATACAAAAATTGATTTTGGAAATCAATAAATAAATTTTATTTTATTTAAAAAGTTTCCATATTCTCTACTTAACTCCACTCATTTTGGAATTTAAATCTTTCCATTATCAATTAATTGCACTTCTTTTTAGAAACTTCATTTTTAAAGCTGCATGTAAAGAGGGAAACATCATGTGCACAATTATCCATCCTTTTAGATTAAAAATTCATTATTATCCTCTCATGAGTTAGAATGGAAACTTTCCTCTTTGCTTATTTGATCTTGACTGCTGATTTTTACCATCAAATCTCAACCGTTGAATCCATTTTCATTTTTTCTATAAATATGACCCTTAGCCTCTTTCAAAGGGGAGCAAAAATTTAGAATTTTTCATAGTCACTTTTCTTTTATCATTTGTCTTTTTTTTCTTTGCATGTAATTCCAAGGGTAGTAAAGGGAAAGAGAGGGAATAGAAGTAGGTGGTTTCACTTTCTTGGTTGTAGAGGAACAAGAAAACAAAATATCCTATCTTTAATTTGTTAAAATCAAATAGGAAGGATTCCCATGTTAAATCATGATGAGAATTGTATTCTAATCATATGCTAAATATTGTTTCCATTAATTTTTATTTAACAATTATAAAAGAATTTACTTAAAAATCAAAGTATGATTTGAAATTTTTAATCCACTAGAATTATATAGATAATCTCTTTTGAATTTCATTGAAACTTTATTTTCTAAAATATTTCTTAAAATTTCTAATTTTTTTTTTTCTAAACTTATTTTTTTAAATCTTAAAGAATTTACTTAAAAATCAAAGTATGATTTGAAAATTTTAATTCACTAGAATTATATAGATAATCTCTTTTGAATTTTATTGAAACTTTATTTTCTAAAATATTTCTTAAAATTTCTAATTTTTTTTTTCTAAACTTATTTTTTTAAATCTTATTAAAAATTTCATTTAGATAGCATTGAAGCCTTATTTAAAATTATACATACTTTAAAAAAACATTTTAATTTATGTTAAGTATTAAATTATTTAAATTTAATTTAAAGAAAATTTACGAAGTAAGAATTTATTTTAAATAAAACTGGTAGCAACTCTTTGTAGGTTGTGCCCGGTACAAATAGGCCGATGCTTTCCATTATATATAAGTTTTTTTTTTATTAAGATTCTATTTAAACATTGTTTTATTTATATAAAATTTAGTTATAATTTTTTTTTTAAAAAAAAATTGATTTGTAATTTAAGTTAATATAAAATTTATTTTATGTTTTAGTTAATATAAAATTTAATTTATTTAATTAATATAAATTTTGATTTATTTATTAATATTAAATTTTGATTTATTTATTAATATTAAATTTTGATTTATTTATTAATATTAAATTTTGATTTATTTATTAATATTAAATTTTGATTGATTTATTAATATTAAATTTGATTAATATAAAATTTAATATATTTTATTAAATTTAAAAGAATTAAATATATTTAGTTTTTAAATAAAGATTAATATTATTTAATATTTTTTTAAGTAATCATATTTAATATTGGTTTGGTATAAATATATATATTAATAATAATTTTAAGTTGATAAATTTTAAATAAATAAATTTTGTTCTTAAGAATCTTCAATTAGTGAAAAAAAAATCAAAATTTATAAGACACTATTTAGAAAAAAAATATGAATGAAAATGAGGGAAACTATTTAAATTGAGAAACATAAAATAATAATAATAATAATAATAATAATAATAATCATCTATGGGTTTATTTTAGTAAAACTCGAGAATTAATTACTTTTTTCCATCAACAAGGGATCTCAAAATTTAAGGGAAAATATTTATACTAAATCTTGGATTTGAAAATTAGAAGGTTAGTCTTTTATATTAAAATATATTAATAAGCATTATTAGATATTAAAATAATTATAATAATATTATTTAATAATAAAGTATATTATTAAAATATACATAGATGGTTAAAATTTTCTTTAAAATATTTAACTTAGTGAGTTTTGTTATTTAATAATAATATAATTAGATTGAACAAAATTTAGAAATTTATTAATAGTAAAATTTAAATTAATGACTTGATAATCTTATTAAATAATTATTTAGTCTCACTCCAAGATTTTTCAAAGAATATTGTTAGATGTTTAAAATCTTGTTAAAACCTAAATTCAATTATTAAATTAGAAGGTTCAAAAAAATCTCATCCATGAATCAAATAACTTAAGCAAAGCAAATAAAATAAGTTTTAAATTTTCACATAATGTTGTCGTCATTTAATTTACAACAATATGTTAGTAATTAAAGTTGGTTAAATTTCAATTAGTGTTAGTCAAATAAGCCTTTAAAAAGAGAAATTTATTTTACAAAGAAAAGTTATAATTTATTCCAAATGCTTAGCAATGCTTAAATTTAGGTAATTTTATTTAGTTAAATTTATTGGTGGTAAATATTTTCAAATAATTGGTTCAATAAAGTCTATATTTCATAATGATTTATTTTTAAAAGTAAAAAAAAAGAAGTTAGTAGCAATAATTGGTTCAATAAAGTCTACATTTCATAATGATTTATTTCCAAAAGTGAATAAAAAAAATAGTTAGTAGCTAAAGAATAAATTTGTCCAAATAACTAAAAGAAAGTAAAGAGAAATTTATTTTATTTTATGAGTGGATGGCATTAAGTAGTACTTAGTAATAATTTATAAGTTTATATTGATGGCATTTTTAATAATTAATACAATTTTATTTTTTTTTCAAGGAAATTAGTAATAAGGGATTTTATATTTGTGAAATTAGGTTTCAAGAAATAAAACTTGATTTATGAAAGGTAATTGAAATTAGTCAAATCTATTAGAAAATCTTGGTGTATGTTAATCATAATAGTAGTCATTGATTCTTATTCTTGGTGTATGTTAATCATAATAGTAGTCATTGATTCTAATTCTTGGTGTATGCTAATCATAATAGTAGTCATTGATTCTAATCTAGATCTTAATTCACGTGAGAAAATGCGGTAATATAAATTCATTACTCGAAACTCTTTAAGTGAAGATTTAAGAAACAATGGATCACATTTATAACTAGTAGGATCCTATAGTTTCCTTGATGCATATTGAATTCTTAATTGAATAGTTATGAGGTTGAACATATATTTGATAAGGACTAAATTAGTTGAGTATAGTAATAATAGGATTATAAATTTAGGATTGTGTAATCGTTGTATGCCCTCACCTCACCCTTGAGGATTTTGGTGATAAAAAAAATGAGAACTAATCCTTGGATTAATTTAATTTAATTTCCTTTTAATTATATGCAATACTTCTTTTTACAAGGTTAATTACTATCTAATTTCAAAGTGTTAGTTATTGGTTTAATCCATTTTTAAAAGATGCATATTAGAATTAGTATTCATTTCCCAACAAATAAAGCATAGTGAATTTTATGGTTGCAAAGTAAACTCTCAAGTGTTAGAATGGTTCAAATATATCAATAATAGTTAAAGGTAACCATTTGATAGATTAAAATAAGCTTATTTTCAAAGGGGTTAATGTTTGCTAAAACCATTTTTAATGTTAAAGTAATTACAAAATTAATTTAAAAATGTTTAGAATAGTTTTTTTTTTTTTTGAAAAGAAATAAGTGTTTATTTATGGAAAAAGTGATTCTTGAAGTACTTTGAATAGTTTAGGTAGATGCATAAGAAATTCTTGAAGTATTTAAATAGTTTAAGTTTATTTTGTAAAGGCATATGATATTAGTTAATATGGATAATTATGGAAATAAGTTTAGAAAGGTAACTTTAGTTCATTAATATAGTTCATTTTCTATGATTAGTATCGGATAAATTCACTTTCAATATCATTAGCAATTAATAGTTGTTTAGTTTAATTCCAAAAGTAATTGTTTTATTCAAAGGGAAATAAAATTAGATAAGTTTATCTATGTGCCTATTTACTTTCAACATTTAATTTTATGTAAGTAGTATGATTTTTATTTTGTGTTAGATAGAAAACCTTAAACAAGATTTGAAACTAAAACCAATAGTGTATGGTATCACTGGTGCCTCTGGCTCATGTTTACAGGTAATGTCGTAATGCTTGAGCTACTGCATCCATATCCTAACACAAATGCAACAACGATGTATGTGGCATCGTCCCTTTAAACCACCAAGGGAGAAATAAGGAACACCATATTAAAATCTAGGAGACAAGCAATCTCTCTTGGATTGATAATCTAATAAGATAATTTCAAATGAATGAAAATCCGCTAGTCAAACCTAGTAAACCCCAATATAGGATTTGATGGAATTTATGAAATATTGCTATGTTAATTAAAAGGTAATTGAATTGCGAAATGAATTTAAGGGAGACATTATTTAGGAACTAGGATTTAGATGCTTAGGAAATAAGTAATAGTCTTAGAGACTGTTTACTGATATTTTTATTGCTTCCTTTAGTGGGTAGTAATCTCAAAGGAACTGTCTGGAGAAAAACGGTCCTTAGAAAGGGTTGCGTACCCACAAACAGTTCACATCAAACATAGATTAGAAAACAAAACTACATATTTTACACCTTGATCCCGTTTGGAAGCAGGGTATGTAGGTAGTTTGGGAAATGAAGGATGCTCCCAGTACCTTAGGTGTTTAGGGATAGGGCTTAAGGAAAGTTAAGATAATGATAAATTAAAATATAAATTAATAATTCAAGAGAATCGCTTGGTCAAAAGGGGCTATAAATATCAAACATAAAGATAAGATAAAATACGCTCCTTGTGTACTCGGAAGGAATCTTAGATGGATTCACTTTACTCCCTAAGGCCTTAGGCTGAATTCTGAGGTGAGACTCAAGCTACATATTTATTTTTACATACTCCTAAAGATGATGACCTCGGTGCACTTCCAAGGAAAGTGTGGTCTTTAGTGAGTGACTCAGGACCCAGATGGTCCCGATGAATCTAAGTCTCTGGCCAGAGCACATTCCTATCTTTTATGGATAGATGCCTACCTCATTTGGGTAGATGCATATCCCAAATGGATAGATGAGTTCTTGACCTGTATGGACAAATGACTAACCCGTATGGTTGGATGCCTATCCCGGATGAATGGATGCCTATCCCATATGGATAGAAGTACCTGTGTATGCAAGTGAATGAACACATAATAAGATAATAATCAAGGAAAAAAAAATTTAGTGGTAATTTTTGGGTTATTAGTTTGGGACATTACATGTAGGGTTGATAAGGTAGGGGCGACATATGCCTCATAGAAATGGGGTCTCACAGTGTACATCATCGTGAAATCCCATTTCTATGAGGCATACGCTGCCCCTACCTTGTCAACCCTACCGAGCTTGGAAAGCTAGTGAGCTCACTAGCTTTCCAATTTGGTAGGGTTGACAAGGTAGGGGCAGTATATGCCTCATATAAATGGGGTCTCATGATGATGTAATAACCCAAGACACAGAAAAAAGGGTTGAAAATCACCGTGATAATCATTGTGATATAGTGGGGACATATTAATTGGAGAGGTGAGTTCACAACCTTCTAATGCAAACTTTAGCCTTGAGTTGAAGCATACTAAATGAGGAAGGGTTGATCAAGTTTTAATGTCAAATAATAATGATGATGGAAGGAGTTCTAGGGTTTATAGAAGACCAAGAAAATATGCCTTTGTACAATATAAGACTTTGTTTCATATTTTTTCATAAATCCACATGCTTTTCCTTCAAGACAACTTTAAATGTGAACCATAAACCATTACAACTAACTTTAAATGTAATATACACATTTAATTGAGGCATATATTAAGGAATATACACATTTGCATGTATTAATTTCTCATGATTTTTTTATATCAAAAAATACACTAAGTCAATAACAAATATTGCAATAGTGATGGAAGAACATCTTGAAAGCCTTCTCATTTGTCAATACTTGTAGCAATACATGCAGGGAAATAATCCTTCCATTTGCAACCTAGATCATGAAATATATTGTACAAGAAGAAACAAAAGGAGTTGTTGCCCAGTTTCTTTTCTCCAATCTAAGAAATCTACAAAATGGAAAAGAAAGAGAAGATTGAGAACTAGAAAATGCACTAGCAACCGATGTTTCTCATACCACTGAACACTTGCACCGACAACCGATGTTATTTTCTTAAGTTGACAATATTAAGTATAACCTACATAAACAAATGCATCAATGATAGTCCTAAATGCATATGACATCAAACACCAATAGAGAACACCAACTTAAAGGTAGTCAATAGAGAGCAACATATAATTATCATTTTGCAAATTAACAATAATGCAATTTTGCAAACCCTTCTACAATCAAGCTTAAACACTTGAAAGAAAGAAGTGATCAATAACATGACTTTACAAATTCAATGTGCATACTTACAAATAAATCTAGGGAACCATCCTAGTCTGATCTACTCTTTATTGTGTCAAGTATTGCCTTGTGGTCAAATTCGCACACTTTCCACAAGTTCTTGTTCACAAGTTTTCCCTTATATTTGATCAAATGAACGTTGGTTGTGACGACAAGGTTCAAGTAGTGAAGAATATTCTGATGTGTGTTGAAGTCCTCAAAAAACCAAACTGCAAAATTCTTAACTAGGTACCTTCTAAGCCATGTGCCAGTAACAACCACTGAACCTATAGGATATTCTATGTTTTCTCTATCTATAACTGGGGCCTCCAATTTCTTTTTGGCCTCGATACACTGACACAGGTAATAATGTGTACCCTCTTCATTGTCTTCATCTGCAATCATTGCATAAACATGCCCTTCATTGATATGTTCATCTTGTTAGATGTATTTAATGAACATAAAAATAAAACCTGAAAGTAAGATATATTACTTGGCTCTAGTAGGTCTGATACATGATCAAAGTCAACGAATATTAGATCTCTATGATTTGTAGAGCCATCGGGATTTGCTAAGTGTCAAGTTGGGTTATACTTCTTACAGACCATCCATCAACCCACTTTGTTGACTTGCAATCATTCCATGCTTGAAGTGTACATGCAGAACAAAAGCATGCCATCTTCTGCATATGGATAGTCCATGTACCTACATTGGAGCTTGTAAAAGAGTGTAGCCTACTCGATCATGTTAGTGTACAACAATCCTCATATTTTGCAATGTTAGTATCATCTACTAAATGAAAAAATCTATGAACTAAAGAATTACCTTCACTAGCTGGACCCATTGCATGATTGCACCACTCGACAATTGATCTTGCATTTGTCAACTTTACACTATCTTTTTACTTTAACTCTTCTCATGCTAGGGCTCTTTTGATACATGCACCTGCTCCATCATGCTCCCCCTTTCCATGCTTGGCCTTTGAGAAGTTCCACATATGGGGAACACCACTAAT
>VDFB02281492.1:959625987-959694225 GCA_007258455.2 Sequoia sempervirens | reverse complement strand
ATTTTGAGCGTAACTATCTTCATTTTCTCATGCAAATAAAATTTTGCTGATTTAAAAAAAAAAAAAAAAAAAAAAGTGGCATCTTAAGAGCCAAAATTGTGTCACAAATCCATGCACTTACCCTAAGGTGGAATTCTTACAAATATTGCTCTAAACTAGCAAGGATCTTCTTTCAGAACTTCTAGAGTAGATTTGAAAGACTCAATATCATTTACCTGCTTGATAAAGAACTGGGAATAAGTCTTAATGGAAAACTTTTGAGAGCTTGAAAGAGGCTTGTCGATGGTCACCACTTACACTTCCTCACTATAAACTACCACCCCAAGATATTTTCTGCATTCTTCACCCCTATGCTTTACTACTCCTCTCTTAAATATTTGTTAACATATTCTTTAAGAATGACTTTCTTCAAAAATAACATCACAATCCCCCAAATTTTCCAACCCTCAAGCTGACTCAAAAAGGAGTATAAATAAGAGTTCGATAGATTCAGTTCCAAAAATAGTTAATAAAAAGCATTTAATACTTTGTTCCATCCTACCAGATCACTTATGGATTTACCGTCACGGTATTAGGCAATAAATAGTTCAATAACAAAACTTTGAATTGGCTAGCCAACCATGATAGTCTCCTTTTCAACCGAAGATATCTCCAAGATAAAGTTTCAAAAATCGGTTAAATACTAACCGATCGCGTTCATCGAAGGAAAAGAAAGTTCCATTGCAAATGTTTTATATGCCTGCCAAGTATTACTATGGAAAATTAGATGTTAAAAACATAACCACTTTTGTAGCAATAAAACGACGCCACCTCCATAAGAAGCATGTTGAGAATTCGCTGCTAGAGGTTACATTAGCACAAGACAAGGATAAATATAAGTGGCCTGCCTTTAATTACTTTATTCACAAAAGTTTTCCACTTGCATGGCTCTGCTGATTATTCAAATCTTAATGTGTTCTTTTAAACAGCCTTAGTAATTGGCCAATAATCAGTTTAATAAAAGCCCAATAAATACTACGATGTTGGCCCCATTAAGACATGAATTTATTCCTACATATGATATCAATGATCTTAATATATCTTTGCCTTTGAATTTAAAGGCTACGAATATAATATTTACATCAATCTACTTTTAAACCATTGTGTTTCCCTTTGACTTTATAAGTCGATTTAATGCTAAGGAAAAGACCATTAATAACCTTTTAACATGGTAACTTAGGTTTTCTCAATTGCAACATTATTAATTACGTCAACTTGGCATCTTTGTCAACAATAGAATATCATGCCCATGCATTATCAAGATAGTGCGAGGAAATATACATATAAATATACACACATGCATGTATGTGTTTGTTTATACACACATGAATATACATGCATGTTTGTAGGCATGACAGTTTTTTCTACACACATGCATATATGTCTGTGTATGCATATACAAACCCGTGTCTGCATATGTGGCTTCCTCACCAAGAATAAACATATATTTATATTCACTCGATCAATTACTTATGCAAAAGGAGAGATAAGAAGGATTACAAAACCCTAGACCACCTTTCATTGCTAAACAAGGGACAAAACAACCAACACAAACGACTTACCTCAAGGTTGGCAAGAACAAGCCCTAAACCTAATAGGTTAACCGAGTCATACAAACTAACTCAAGATCAGATGGCAATACTGGAGACTTCTCAACGTAACCTCTCTTCTAGATGATACTTTCCCTCTTTCTCCCTAAAGGTTCTTGGTTTGTCCTGCATCAACACTCAGGATGGTAAAGGTAGTTAGCCTGATAGTCATTCCAATATCTTCATCATATCACATTCAGATTCACATTTACTTTTAAAGAAAGAAATTCCTTGCATACAATTCATCTGTTTCAAGACATCAACATCCATGATTCTATTAGAAAGCTTAAATCAAAACATTTCATAATCTCATTAAAACATGACTAGTTTTCAAGACCATAAATTTCATTGCATAATTTACCCATAGTAAAAGTAGTTTTTATGGAATTAGGGTAGGATGTAACAATTCTAAAGTGAAGCTCTTTGTGAAGCTGAGGATCAAGCTCTCAAAGAGGATTGTAGATCTGGCCTTCTTGAAGCGTTGCAAAGATCCTACACCTCAACTCTTCTTAAGGCCAATTCTATAATCCTATTCCTCATTGTCCTCTTCCTGATGATGGATCATTAAGTGTGATTTGAAACGTTGATTCGAAAAGGCATACACAATTAAAACTAGAAACATTTATACTATTCTTGATGGACTATGGAAAAATTATACCTACTATTTTTTCCCTTCATGGGAGGGATATTATTACTAAAGTGAAGCTCTTTGTGAAGTTGAGGATAAGCTCTCAAAGAGGATTACAAATCTAGCCTTCTTGAAGCATTGCAGAGATCCTACACCTCAACTCTTCTTAAGGCTAATTATGCAATCCTATTCCTCATTGTCCTCTTCCTGATGATGGATCATTGAGTGTGATTCAAAACATTGATTCAAAAAGGCATACCCAGTTAAAACCAAAAGCATTTATACTATTCTTGGATTGTGGAAAAATTATACCTACTATTGTTGCCCTTCATGGGACATATATTACTACTAAAGTGAAGCTCTTTGTGAAGTTGAGGATCAAGCTCTCAAAGAAGATTGCAAATCTGACCTTCTTGAATCGTTGTAGAGATCCTACACCTCAACTCTTCTTAAGGCCAATTCTACAATCCTATTCCTCACTGTCCTCTTCTTGATGATGGATCACTAAGTGCGATTCAAAATGTCAATTCAAAAAAGCATACATAGTTAAAACCAAAAGCATTTATACTATTCTTGATGGGCTATGGAAAAATTATACCTTCTATTGTTTCCCTTCATGGGAGGGATATTATTACTAAAGTGAAGCTCTTTGTGAAGCTGAGGATCAAGCTCTCAAAGAGGATTGCAAATTTGGCCTTCTTGAAGCATTGCAGAGATACTACACCTCAACTCTTCTTAAGGCCAATTTTGCAATCCTATTCATCATTATCCTCTTCTTGATGATGGATCACCAAGTTTGGTTCGAAACGTTGATTCAAAAATACATACAGCTAAAACCAAAAGCACTTATACTATTCTTGATGGACTATGGAAATATTATATCAAATATAATATTTTTCAAGAAAGATTTATGTCTTATTATATAAGTAATATTTGACTATAAATAGGTCAAGATGTACTTGTCACATTATATTTATACTTAGAACGGACATATGTCATTTCAAACTTGTACACATCATAACAATACACTTTATGTCATGCCATTATTTTGACAAAACTTTATGTAAATTTGAATTCTCTTTTCCTAATTTCAAACAAATGTACTCTATTTAATAAACATTTCAATACTAAACATTGATTAAATCTTTTATAATATTACTGCCTTATATTTCAAATTAAAAATAATTAAAATTTATATTATAAACAATCTTCAAATCAAATTATTTCAAATAACAAAACCCACATAATCAATTCCTATAACTATAAAAACCTGCACCGACACCACCACGACACCTTTCCCCTACGATTACCCTCCATGCAATTCCTTTTCCCATAAGCCAAAAAAAAAATCCATTGAAAAATTATACATATCCGCCATTTATAACCTTGTTCAATTCTTTCTTTCCATATGCTTTTCTCAAATATATTGTTAAATAAAAATTAATTCAGTTAGATTAAGACATAAACTGAATCTTTTAATCTTTAACCGAAATGTAGATTTGAATTTTTCTTCACCGAAAAATTGTCTTCCAGTACTACCGACCGTGTCACCGTCTTTTAAAGCTTAGGATATATAAAGCAGTAAAGATGGACATTCCAGACTAAAAGAAAATAATTCCACAATCAGGCCATCCAAGTTGGTAAAGCCACTTATTACATAAAATGAAAATAGATATCATCCTTAAAGGAAATGTTATAGTGGGGGAAAGAGAATCTGGATTACCAATTTTGTTGGTTTCACACTATTCTTCCCTCTTCAACAAATTACCCATCCACTCACTTTGCTTTGGACAACTCAGGAAGTCACTTTGCTTTGCTTTTCTTTAAGGTATTGTAGTTGAACAGAAGGTTGTCATGCGACAAAGAAAGGGATAACACAAACAGGGGTAAGAATTAACATGAAAAGAAAAAGCACCCATTACAATACTTGTGCAACTGAACTTTCCTATATTGTAAATTATAGTATATGTCCCAAAAAAGACATGGGTTGTCCCTCTTGCACTCTTGGAATAAAAGAATTGCTTTCGACTATGTAGTTACATGGCATATAAATCCCATCTATTCAATGGTAGACATGCACTTGTTGTTGTTGTTGGAGATCTGATCGTTTTGGCTATTGCTGTTGTTGTAAGAGATCTTATTGTTTTTAGCTCAAAGAAATATATACCCATTTTTGTTGTAGAATTTAATGGCTGATCAAAGCAAGAAGCCCCCTTCAATGTACAAAGAAGTAGTGGACAGATTTAGAAATCCAAGGACGAGGAGAGACAGGATCATCTCACGCCTGTGTGCAACCTTTTTTGGGCTTCTTATCTTGGCTGCCATTTTCATCCTGATAACATGGCTTGTTCTGCAGCCCCACAGGCCTAGATATTATGTGGACTATGGTTCAGTATCTCTGCTCAATGTTGAAGGCAAAGTACTGAATACAAAGATGACTTTTAATGTCACCAGCCGCAACCCCAACAAGAGAATTGGCATATATTATGATAAAATGGAAGGGTATGTCTATTATGGTGATCAAAGGATTGCAGGGGCTTATATTGCTCCATTTTATCAAGGCCGCAAGACTACTAACATGATACAGCCTATCCTGACTGGGCATTATGTGCTCTTGAAGGACGACCTTTCTAAGGATCTAGTAATGGAGCATACTTCTGGGGCTGTGGATTTGAGGCTCAAGTTGTACACTAAGCTTCGATTCAAGGTGGGGAGCTGGAAGTCAAGGCACTATCATATGAGAGTTAAGTGTGATGTGTGGATTAAGGTCAGTGATAACAGTGCGGGTACATTCCCTCCTAAAAGGTGCAACGTCTATTTTTGATCAATTCACTATTGTTTATGTCAGTATTGTTTAGTTTTGGAGGAACCCTCAAGTCTTATATGTGTGGAGTGACAGGCTAGGGTAGTATATTCAGGTTGGCATGGTTATATGAAGAAGTGGGGGAAAATGAACATGGTTTTGTAGTGAGGGAGTGATTTGGAATGCTTTGTCATTCCGATGAAACTTCATATCTTTAATAAGGTGTGATTTCATTAATATTATATTTGTTATTTTATTTTTTGTGCTTTTAAAAATTAATATTGAAGTGTCAAAATATTTCATTGGTTAGATATATATATTTCTATTAGTTTCTTTTAATTTGTTTAGAAGTGAATTAATTTGTATTTATTTATAAAGTTGTTTTTAATTAATAATATGAATTGTGTTAAATTATGATGTAAGGATTAATATTTTATCAAATGAATGTAATATTTGTGATATTTTATACTTGATCATGGTCAATTTGTAATTGTGTTTTATTGAACTTTAAATAATTAGAACATAAAATAGTGTGATCACATAATAAAAATAAAAAATTCAATGAATGAAGTCAAGGGAACGGAACTGACTCACCAAGAACTCTAATTGATGTTTCGGTGTCGATTTGCACTTTCCAATAAAATGGTTCTTGTATATATACTGATATCATTTCCTTTGAGAATTCTTTTAACAGATTATTTAACAATTAAATTTTCAATTAGACATATAGAAATGACTAGGTGTAAATTCAATTACATGTCACTTAATTGATTAAATTCCACTACATAGAGTGCCCATAAATGTGTTAATTCTTAGAAGTGTATTTAAAAATCAACTTTGCTTCAGAATACATTCAAGCATTGAGTATTTGATATGCTAATCTCTTAGCATACATAGTGCCAAAACCTCAACTAACCCTTAAAAGTCTATAAATTAACCACAAACAATTGCTAATTGTTGAACCTTCCACCAATTGTCTAAACATCCATACGATCATTTTTCCCTTGGAAGCATTTGATAACTTTGTTACTATGGAATTTTATGAAACGAAAGAGGATAAAAAAAATGGTTTATGTACTATTTTCCATTTGAAGTTTCATACCATGTTCTTCTATAAGATATGCTGCTTGATTTTTTCTATCACATATCCTTCTTATCTATTTAGGATGTAAAACACTTCCAGTGGTATTGCCAAATTTACACTTTATCCACATCCATTTTGCTGTATAAAAATGCCCAAATATAAGAATGGTTAAACTTCAGATGAATTTTAATGTTCTCTAGGCCAACATGGCCTGTAGGATCTATCAATGGGAATTTGCTTGCTTTAGGAGATTTTTTCTATGAGGGTTCAGTTTTAAAATAGATTTTCTGAGCATTGTTTCATAGTCTTGATTTCATGCTAGGAATATGACAGGTCATTTTGTTTCCATTTCCTGAAATGTCGATATATACACTACAATGCTTTTCTTTTTACATTTGGAAATTCCACCTCGGCTAAAGTATATTCAGTGGTTCGGGGGATGATTCAATAGGCCATGTTAAGGCCCTCTGCCTCAAATAGTAAATATGAGGTAATGGGTATAATTTTACCGAGCCGAAATTAACAACAGCAGAAATGACAAATTCAATATACAACACAAGCAATTAAATTACTAATTAAGTCATATAAATAGAAAAAGGCTCCGGGATGTAACCATGCTTTTTATACAGCAGGAAAAATGCATGTAGATGTTTTCGGAACATCTGTAGGTTTTAACCATACAGATGTCTACATTATTCTTTAATTATATAGAGTTATTGAAATTACAAGTATATGGACAAGACAATACAATCACTAAAATCGCTTCTTGGAAGCAGATTTGTAGATACCATATCTGAAGCACAGACCGGTTCACGAGTAGGCGGTCTCTTCAAAACCCAATACCTAACTTGCAGCTAAATGATATTAAGATACTACAAATTCAATGACCAGTCATAGTTTTGGTAAACAACATTGACTGGACCCTCGTTACTAAGAATGTGCGAAAGAAGGCCAACTTTTTTTGCATCTAAGTAATTCATAATCCAATTCAACATTTCAGTTTCCTGCCCAAAATCAGCACTGTACCTGTCAATGTTAGATAGGACGACACAATGTTAGAATTATCATCACAATAACCTTGCCAAAAATAGACTATCACTAAATTAAACAGTATTTGGGAAAATCTTAAAAATGAGTTCTATGACTAACAAACTATAAAGTAAAATGCATATTATGATGAAAGAAAACACAGAAAAAGGTTCTCACCATTTCAAAAGTTTGCTGAGATAAACAGTCCTCTTGTGTATATCAATGATAATTCCATCACCTTGAAAGTAATCTTTGGTTGCAGATCTCAACTCTGCATCAACTCCTTCGGGTGAGTAGAAGCGCAATATAGGGCTTGATTTTGATCCAGAGCACAGTGCAAAAAGAGTCAAAATGTTTGCCTTTGGAAGAGCCACCTGCTTGCAGAACGACATAGATGTATTATCAAAGAGTGTACCACTCAATTAACATTTATCATTAATAACCTTCATTAAGGCCATTTAAACTGGACCAAGAAAATCTTAAAAGGTAATATAAATAAGTAAATTATTATCTTGGCCTGCCAATGCCTTTAAGAGACAAGGACCAAACAGATGAAAGTGGAAATCTATTCACAAATCTTCCAATGGCCCAATATTTATCCATCATTTGCAGAGTGTTCAACCTAAATCAGCCCTCCATGTTTCAATTTATTCTTCTGTCATTGAGTGGTTACTAAGATTTGGACAGCATAATTAGAGATTATTGAATCAAGTCAGATTCATAATAATCTACAACATGTTTGAAACTGAATACTATATTTCTTAACCTCTGAAAGTAAATTTTTATTTTCATCCAAAGGTTGAGAATATTTACATAAAATGAATGCAATCTTTGTGATGTGTAGATATGACATTGGAAGCCCTCAAGAGAATGTTGTGAAGTAGTAACTCCAGGCAGGCAATCAGGACTCATAAAAAATAAAGTATGAAGCAAGGGGTCCAATTTTGGATGGTTTATAATAATTTATCTAAGTTCAACCATAACTCTGATTCCAATTTTCCTATCCTCACCCCTCTTCAATTTCCTAGTTTCACCGCATTTCCACCATCTTCTTGTTTCAAATTTTTTGCTTTTACTTTTTCCAACTTTTAAGATTTTCCCTGATTCCTTTTTCACCTAGACCAAGGGAATACATTGAAAGCAAATTCTAGATCAGCTGAAACAATAGGGACATACTCACTTCTGCTTTTCTGCCACTATACCATCTTCATGTTTATAAGACAAAAATGATACGGGTTTTGACCTTGTATCTTAAGACTTCGAATAACAAACATAAAAATAATAGAAAAAGCACTTAATCTTCTATTAGTACCAATCTGAAGATTCTAGGTCATCAACGTCATGTCCTTGTATGTATCAGAAAGGTGGCTATAAAAAGAGACTATAAAATTGCATTTTCCCCTTAAGTGAGAAAATTTACCATATCAGTGTTAAGGAATTGAACATGGCCAAAGGCCAAGTAGTTGTTCTCATAAGATGAATGTTGTATATTAAATGATTTTATATGGCAGCACAGCAAAATAAAAGCAAGGTTCCGCCCAGTGGCACATGTTTCCAGAAGAGCTACAAACCTCCACCTTTCCACCCAGCTTACTGGACAGCATATATAATGGTCACGCAAAAGGTTTAAAAGTTTTAAAAATTGCAAAATATCTATCATTTAATTATACTGCAAGTCTTAAGACACAAAAAGCACTCTTATTTGACATAGTCCTGTGTTCTTTGGCAAAGTCATCCCTTCATAATCTGAGAGAAGCTATCTGATGGATGGGAGATAGAAACAGAAAGTTGAAGTTTGTCTGGCAATAATTCATATTACTCTGGAGTGTCTGGACAGTAGCTTTCTATTAAAGCTAAGGACACTAGGACTTCCACTACTATAATTAAGAACTCTAGTTAAAAAGTTCAGGGGTTAAGAACATATACTTTTATGGTACTGGAATCAATGGAAGTATCTGTCAAGGTAAAGAAAGAGGTGGAAAAGTTCACAGGTGATAAATTCCGTACCTGGAAGGCAAAAATGAAGCTACATCTGATTGAAGAAAGAAAGATAAAAAGTAGCAATGTTGTCACATTTGACTGTCATAGCATTATTTAGAAGCAGCAAGAAAGGCAGGCACCCTAGGGCAGGTCAGAAGGTAATTTCCTTTACTGTGGAAAGGTGAGAGATGTTGCTTGGAAATGTAAAATAAGAACTGCGGAGCTATTGAAAAGGCATCAGAAGTCAACAGTGGAACAAATATTGCAGTCAATGCTGAAAGTAATTGGTTTTTCCAAGCAATTATAAACAGATAAGCTATTAAAGAGCACACAGAGTTGCAAGCAAATAAAAATGTAACCAGAACGAAGAAAGCTTCAGCTTGTCTCCGTATCCAGAATGTGAGAGGTGATCAAAGAATATTAATACATTATAGAAGGAAGAATTTGTAGTCCCAACCAAAATAATTTTTATTTTTAATGGGGTAAAAGATGGGAGACCTAATGTAGGGACAGCAGAGGGATTCTGGTGTATGCTAGAGAACGAAGTTGCCCATGGTTCAGATGATTGTCTTCCATCAGTTATTTGGTTGCAATAAAAGCAATCAAGATCTCAATATCTTAGTGAGAGGTAAAGTTAAACCGATGTATCAAGTTATTAGAATAGAAAAGAGTAGAGCACTGAATATACATTACTTACTGTAGGCTTTTTAGCAAAAGGATGGTTACAATTTTTTTTACACAAATCAAACAAATGTGCTCCATGGTTAGAAATTAAATCTGGAGACATATTATTGAATGCTCTAAAATAAAAGGGGCCTGTGGCTTTTGTTCTATGAGCAATATGCATATTATTTTTTCCAATTGTTCTTTTTGCCATGAGTTTTATAAATGTAAATTTTTTCAAGCACAACATATCTAAGCACCTAAAAATGATGTATTGCATAGTATAATAAAAGGTAGAAGGCAAAAGTAGTTTTTAATGCAAGACGCCAGTTTTGTGAATGAGACCCCCCTTTTGTAGAATCCTGCAAGAGAATTGTTATCCGTTTACCTTTTATATTGTTAAGTTTTTGTACAACTTGGTTTTGAACTTGCCAATCCATTCACCCCCGTACTATATACTTCTGCTATAATTCAGAGTATTTGCAAGCTTTTGTTTCTAAAGACTAGCAGAATGAAACAAGCATGTGAAATACCTTCCCCTTCAAGTCCCCAAGGCCCTAGACTACTGGGGTCACATCTCCATGGAATCCGTGGAATGCTAGCTTGTTCCAAGATATGAAATTGACATTAACAATATGCATTAATATTTTGTGTCCTTGTTTAGTCTGCTTTCCTTCTATTTTGCATTCTTTCTCAAATGGTTGGGCACAATATTTCTATTACCACAGTCGAAAGGCAATGCCACCTGTTAGTTGATTTTTTCTTAGTACAAAATGAAGCTCTTTGAACTGCAGATCTGTTTTCTTTTTGAATTTGACTCTTTACCTTGAAATAGTTTTGTGCCATATAAAATGCTCTTCAGATTATTGTTTCCATTATGATAATCTTTAAACCTTTGTTAAAAAATGACAGAGAATATGAACTTTGAAAGAACTCACCTGAAGTCGCCTATCGCCTTGCTTGAAAGGTTTCACTAGACTGTAGGGCGCTCTTTGGTTTGCACGAAGAATTCCATTTTGAATTTCTGATAGTGAATATGGGTACCCACCAATCAAGTAGAGGAATTCATTGAAAAATTCTTTTCTTTCCAATATCCCATCTGGATACCCTTTTTGTATAGTGGCATGAATCACCATGGAATTATAAATGTTCAGAAAAAATGCAAGTCTTTGTGACTTCGAGAGTGCAAGAACATCCACACGTTGCAGGTCTTGAACAACATTCAAATATCTGTAAAATAAGACAAAAAGAAAAGAAACAGTCACAAACAGATGATCCTACTAGGGAGTACACAGAATGTTCAATTCATAAGGATGGTCTTAGCTAATTAGTTCAGCTAAACTATACATGTATAATCTAAAATGACATGCTTTTGAAAACTAAAGATTTCCATTATGCAAAAAAGTGTGAAAACAGTAAATACCAAATCTGTAAAATATACAATACAAAAATTACCTTCTAAATTCCTCACTTGAGCGAATCCCCTGATAATTGACATGGCATCCATCATCTGAAACAAAAGTCTCAAGTATCGCAGTCATTATTTTCCTTATTTTTTCTGCTACCAGTGCCGCTGGTTTTGGTTCTTTGTCATTTGTAAAACCTCGAAAATTGAAACACTTAGTGGAAACAACCGGATCATGTTCTAGAAACCGATATAAATGTTTTCCATCTTCAAAATCATTTTCACTGAAAACGAACACAACAGGGGCAAATGTCAGGCACAAACGAATGTTTACATGCACAATGTGAAAAATAATTGTTAGAAACTGCAGAGTACTTTTCTTCTCTTAAGTTCATTTAATGGAATTAATTTTCAAAGCTATAAAACTCTACCAAGTAAAAATGTTACATATTGAGAATACAGAGTGCTTCGAAATAGAATAAATGAGCGGAGCTTACTGTGACAAATGATGGAAGAAATTCTTTCTTGCAATCGCTTTACCTATTTCAACAGCCTGCAGAACCATTATTATTAGTATAGTACACACCAGATGTAGAAATGCCGAATCAGTTTTGATATTATGAGTCAATATCCTCACTGCAATAAAGCAATTCAAATATAAAATATCACCATATCACTGTAACAAAGTTTGATAATTAAATATCTAGTGATATAAACATTAATGCTAATACACAGGAGCACACCTGCATCCACCTTAATGCAGGTATGTCTGTTCAATCTTTATGATTACAGTTTGCGTCTATCTAGATGACTTCTCGGTTTATAAGAAGACCTAAAATGACTACCCGTTCCATGAGCAAATCTTGGGATGGTCATGGAGTAAATGTGGATCTAGATTACATGGTCTTTCAAGAGTGCCCCACTCCAACCAGTCTTTCATTTAGAAGTGTTTTCCGGAGGTATGAACATGATGCAGGGGGAATCTAAGGGAGTCAAGCAAAATCGCAAATCACCCAAAAAGAGTTCCCTCCTTTTTTGTTTGTGAAGTGTGCATTGTGAGTTTTGGTTTGCAGTTTAGTGGTTTAGTGTTTAGAAACCTGAAGAATCAACAATAACACAAAGACCAGAGGTTGAGATAGTGGTGCTGCATTTGCACACACGCTGAAGCAGACCCTTACCTTTTGGACAGAAACTGTAGACTCCTGCAGAACCGCAAATCACAGAGCATGTCACTTGGGTGTCATGTGCTGCCACGTAAGCCGGAGAGGCCAGGGAGGATCTGATTCATGCCTTGGAAGATGGTTAAGTGAATATCAATAAACCATTCGGAGGCCAATAGGCGGATAAGAGCAAACACTTTTAACAGTTGCGTCAGATGGTGCAGCATGATAGATGCACACAAGTGCCAAGCAGAGGCATGTTGGAAGCAATCAAAGAATCAACAGGCGAGCAGAAGTTGGTGCAAAAGTCCTAGGAAAATCGTTTTTGAGTAGTCGATCTTGGGAATAGCTGGGCTTATAAAGGGGATAGACTGTAATGCAGGGAGTCTCTACAAGGAGGCTAAATATTGCTCGTTGGGTTCTGTGCATTTTGGAGTGGCCCATAGGGCATGCAAATTTTCTGCGTATAATCAAAACATAGAGTTTACTTGTTCTTCCTTCAACTTCAGCTTTGGTAACTGTTAACCAGTTGTTCATTTGAACCACTTACCATTTACATCAGAAAATCTAGCGAAATTTCATTTATAGAATTCACATATTGCACACTCTGTTCATCAACTCACTAATCAGAAAGGTCTAAATCGGAATCCAGAAACTGCCCGAGCATTTACTCATCTAATAGAGACTCTTTGCTTTGCCCTCGTGATTTCTCTCAACAACATCCCTTTGTGCTCGAACCAACCCTTTCCACTATACCATGGGCACAATCGTTAAAGGAGAATATATACAATACTTAGCAAAAACAGCAAGTTACATAAAAATACACAGTAGAAGAAACAAAATCAGCAAAGAGTTTGAAAACAAAGTGGTGGGGTCATTGGATGTTTTGTCTATTTAAGACGGTTTCAGTAGTATTTCTTGGGTCTCATAGGCTGACTGATCTTGCAGATGTAATTAAAATTCATTCATTCAATGGCTTGAATGAAAGGCCTCGTCATAAGCCAAAGCTCAATCATAGCATATGGATTAGATATGTTATCAGGTCCTTTAGACAAAAGCATGCCTAAAATTTGGTTCTCCTAATTCTAACATGTTTCTGGTTTATTCTTAAGTAGAGTTTTTTGTCTATTTTGATTGTTATTTATCAATTTCCATGTCAAAAGATTAGAATTGAGCATCTAGGATGTTATATTTTAAGGACAAGGTCTATGACACTCATATTGGATCATACTTAGAACATTATCAAGTAGCAATATCTAGGCATTGCATTAACCGTTGACACATACTACACCTAGACATCTCACATCATGTATATTTTGTGTCTATGTAATCAACCCTAGGGGTTTGACTCAAAGTTTAGAAAGTTCATAATTTGACCCTCTTATAGAAAACCCTCAAAATATCTTCACAAGTGTGCAAGTTTCAAAAGTTTCTTATATCAAAGGATGCAATCATAGTCATATGAATATAATTTTGTCGTTGTAGTCATGAATCACAAGCAATGGCATCTAAACATAAGGTAGAGGTTAGAGATACTAAGAATAAGAATTGCCATGATTAGAGACTAAGGACAAGCATCCTAGCATATTTGTCTAGCCAAATTTGTTCTCCTTCTGCAAATCAAATACAATTATATATACAACTATATAGAACTATTTCAATCAAGAATGGTTATAGAATTATTTAGTTTCATAAAAGTTGTTCATTTTCCCTCTAATGTAGTATTTTGACATTTGCACAATGATGTCACTTTAAGTGTTTTCCTTTGAATTCATTTTGACTAAATGTGGGAGTTTCTTTATGTGGTGTCATTCTAGGAGAACAAATCTATGTGAAGATTTGTGTTGTCTTGTGAATGACAATATTTATGGTGTTTTTCTATCACTCCATCTACATGACTAGAGTTAAACTTTGATTACTTGATGTTATGATTGGATCATTCCATCAAGCCAAATAACTTAGAGATTAACATGTTTATAAGGATATGTTCCTATTAAGTCCAATTAAATGCTTAATTTTTCCTAAGAGATCTTTTTAATCAAATGGTTTTTATGTTCAATTTGCATTTTTTCTTAAAATTCAATGCTAAAAAAAAGAAGCAATTTGCATTTCTTCTTAGCACTCAATGCTAAAAAAATTGAGCAATAAAAATGAAATTTTTATGCAAGGGGCTCATGAACTTATATAATTATAAGATAGAGTGTGATCCATTCTCCCTCTATTTTTTTGTCAAAACTTTTCTAAAGGGGTCTTATATTCAAATAAGGGTGCCCCATGAACTTACGTATTGTAATAGAGGAAAGAGTGTGATCTATTCTCCCTCCAAGGTAGGTGCTTCAAATGATAAATTTGTGCATGGTACCACATGGAGATGGAATTATCCTACTTTAATGGGGTAAATGTCCAACTCTTCTCTTAAAAAATCTCATGTTTGGAGAAAAAATGTTGAGCTTTATGTTTTCATATTTCTATTTTTTCATTATTACATGGGCCCAATCTCAAAATGAAAATAGGAGTGAAATCCCCTTCCATGGGACCGCACCCGAAGTGAAAATCAATAATGAAGATTGTTAGAAAAAAATTATTTTAGTGAGAAAAATAAAGCACAACATGTAATTGTTCTTTGTGGGCTCAATTTTTGGGTGCTCTTGAATTGTAAATTATTTATGAGTTCATGTATGTCTTAATTTTCCTCTAAGATGGTGTAGTGTTTATTCTAGTAAATCAAATTCTAAAATATCATCTCTAATAAACACTTTGCAACTTGAAACATAGATCATGTCTCATCCAATCACTACATGTTCTTTAAAATTGTGAATACATGAACTGTATTTGGAGATATAAAGAAGGATTGTGGGGTGTCTTACACACATTTGCAATGGTTAATGGTTTAGTGTTCTGCAACCCACTACTATCAAACTGTTATTATACTAGACTTTGGTGGAATATTTTATGTTCCTTGCACCTTTGTGGTCAAGAATATGTAGAAAGCCTAGGAGTCTATCAATTCCTAGCTTGTTTGGAAAGAGGGGATAAGATTCATATATAGATTCATGTTAATGTTCACTCTCTATTGTGATTTCCCATTGCCAAATCTCATATTATTTTGTTTCTGAAGTTATGTTGGATCAAAGCATTATACTTCTTCAAAAAAGGTACAAATTATTATTGAATTCTTCAACTTGTGCACTAGAAATTGGTATTCATGCCCTAATCTAAAGACTAAATGCAATCTTACTAGTAGGGAATTCAACCCCTTTAGTGAGACTTAAACACATCTCTCTAATTCTTTGATTCATGAGATAGGTTTGAAATCTTCACTATAATGGTGGTAAGTGGACACACCTTTTAACACAAAATTCAACTTGGTTATCAATGACTCTCTCCAAAGTTGTGCCTTATAAGACTCAACAAATGTTGGAATCTAAATTTTATTGTTACCACTTGGTTTAAGTGTTTTGACATTGCTAAGAAAGCTACATTTGAGCCTAAACAACTAAATTTGCTTTTTGTATCTTATACCAAGGATTTCCTTATGGATGGACTCTTCCATATAAGCATTTTAAATCCTCATTCCTTGACATGTGACTAGCATGTGTCAATCAAACAATTTTTCTAGTTTTGTGGTCATTCCCAATAAGCTTAGCATTGAACTCATTGTTTCTTGAAACCCTTTAGGCCTAAAATTTTCAAGTTGAACATTGTTGTGACTCAAGAGTATACCTTATTACCTACAAAATATAAGAAAATATGGCATATTTTCACATTGGAATTCTCTTTCAACTTTTGAAAATAGAAATTCTATAATGTTTAATAGTAAAAAGATAAAACTAGATATGAATAGCTTGAAATATGAAACATTATCTATAATTTCATGTTTCAACATAAGTTGAGAAGATGTTGCTAGATATGAAGTTACTTCCTTGATGACCGAGGAAACACTCCTTTATTATTAGTCAAGGTCCTCATCTTAACTACACAACAAGTCACCCAATAAACAAAGAATAGATCAAGGTAATCCTTGATGTTGCTCTCACAATAACTCAACTTTCTCTTGTTTAATGTTGTGCAAGAACTCTTGGCATGCAAGGTATAGAAGTTGGCTCTCCTTCTAAAGGTGGGCATGACAATTGCACTCTCCCTATACAAAGCAAAATTCCATGTTTGGGCCTTGTTATCTTGTTGACTCACTCTCAATAGTAGTAAACTAAGGAGGAAAAAGGAAATGATAAATAAGAGATACAAAGAGAATGTAGGTCTTTATTTGGTATTGTTGACCCAAATAGTGGTAACAAGTTGAGCAATAAGATTAAGGATTTGATTATTCCTCCTATGAGCTTTACAACATCATTGGCCTAAGTTATTGTGGCTTTCAAGTTGTATATGTGGTACTTTTTTACATCTTGTAGTTTTCTTAATTTATATAGATGTGGATTCTAAATATGGATAAATTGTGGCATTGTTGTTGTAGCTACCAAGGTTTAAACCCTCCCTTAGCCATTGTGATTGTGGTTGTTGTGCCTCACTAATCCATTGTGCTTTTGTGGGTTTGAACCTTTGTGTTGAAGTTGTTGGCATTCATGTGGATGACTTCATGCTACAAACCATTGCTAGACTAATGTGTTCACAAGTTTTGTGCCTTTATTAGGCTACTAAGCTTGTAAGTTTGGACTATTCACATTAATATGGTGTGTTCATGTGAGAATGGGATCCCCTAACTTGATTCCCATCAAACTAAAAATTCTAATGCTATAAGTCAAAAATAATAATAATAAGCTTTCAATTATAAAAAATAAATAGGATAATAAAATACTTTTTAATATGATAACCCCTCTATAATTAAAATTATTTTAAAACATATAATTTGTTATTAAAATAGTAACATACTTTTTTTTCTAAGATTCTTTCCAATTGAAATCTTTATATTATTTTTAAAATGACTACAATTCTATTGAAAATTACTTCTTAATAGTTTTCCAACAATTTATTTTAGTACAACTTTTATATTTTTTTAAAGATTTTTTTATTTAAATGAAATTCGTTGCTTTTCCTAGCTATTTTTTAATCAACTTTTATAATATTTTCCCTCGTAACAGTCTTTTAAATTATTAAAAAGCGAATAATAATTCTATGAGTAAATTCCGTAACCAAGTATGGTTTATATGACTGTTGACTTTTAGGTGTTCTTTCAAATCGACACGGCAGGCGAGCTTTATTATAGTTTGACTTTAGTGATTATATAAATAAAAGCAAGCTCCTTCCCCATTTCAAGAGCGTTGAATATATCAAAACTTAGACACGTGTAAGTCTAAAAACATTTGGCCCGTAAGTTTGCATATTTATTTTTTCTAACACTGTTTTTGGCTTATTGCTAAACTTTAATAGTTTATGATAAATTGATTTTTTTAAATGTAATTTTTTTTATAAAATTTAAAATTTATTAAGGGAATGAGGTTTAAACTTTTTCTAGGAGAATGTGACGAGACTAGATTGTTCAAATCTTCCAATTAAAACAAAAAGTGAAATTTGATATAACAATGCACTACATGTCATTGTGTTTCAAATCTTAAAAAGAAGACAAATTTGACAAAGTGGAGCACTATATGTAACAATTGCAAAAATAACTTCATAACATGTTTCAAATCCTCCTATATAATAAAGGCAAAGTTGGTGAAATGGTGCATCAAATTTCACAATAGTAAAAATAACATTGTGAGACATTCAAATCTTCTAATAGAAAATGACATTTGGTGGAATAGTGTACTAGACCATTGTTTAGAAAATGACATTTGGTGGAATAGTGTACTAGACCATAATTACAAAAACAAAATTGTAATTATTTCAAATCCTCTACTGGAAAAGAAGGCAAATTTGGCATAATGATACACCAAATGTCGTGATTAGAAAAATAACATTATGTGATGATTAAGAGCGCTTTTTTATCTCACTATGTAGTAGTTTTTGACATCAACTTTTGGATCATACTCCATGATCTATCATAAAGATGAGGAAATTTTACATCTATTCAAAAACTACTACACAATTTAAAATAAAAAACACTCTTAATCACGACTAAGGACTATGGAAACACTACAGCTCTTATAATAGTAAAAGATGTTTCAAATGAGAAAGACTTAAACAACAAGCATATTATGATCAATTTACTGAAAAATTAATTACAAACTCGAATAGTCATATAAATCACTAACACATTGTAATTAACATGCCAATCATTGACTTAAGGTCTCCACATAAATTAATTGCATGCAACACATTATGTTTAATGTATCTACCATTTGAAAATTCTCAAATCTCTATTTAAAATATCCCCACATAATAAATAACTAGCACATTGTAGTTAATGTATTAACTATTTATTTAAAAATGTAAATCACAGACATATAACTAACAAATTATCTAAAAATATATTTTTCAAATTTTTTATATATATAAAAGAGAGGATAAATAATTGTCCAGACTAACTTTGTGAACATTTAACAATTCCCTGGAATATCCCTAAGCTGAATGCAGAAACTTTCACAGGTAATTTGTTCAAATCCTAAAAACAATATATATATATGAAAGGAATTTATTTGATTACTTACCTTCTTCCTCCCACAGTCGAGCTCATCAATGAGAATCTCCACCGCGTCTCCGCCGGTAAAGCAATTGTTGAGCAGGCGCAGGTTGAAGAAGCGGTCGTGAATGGGCATCCTGTTGCGGAGCACCCGCACCATTTTCAACAGCTCGTCCTCCGCCTCCTCCTCCACCTCGTCATCAAAGCCATAGACGGGCACAGCCGGCGCAGAGGCCGGGCACCTCTTCTCCACCACACTCCTCAACCGCTTATCAAATTCCCCGCTATTCCTCAGTGAATTCAGCGCAACGATCCCTCCAAATAGCTGCTCGTTGAAGAAAATCTGAGGCACAGCAGCACTGCCGGCCTTTTCCTCCAGCTCGGCCCGGCGGAGAGGATATACATCGATGTTAATTTCCACAAATTTGAGGCGCCGTTCTCTGAAAAACGACCGGACGGCCCGGCACTCGCGGCAGCCGGACCGAGAAAATAAGGTTATTCTGCCCTTCATTTCTTCCCCTTCTTCCTCTTCGTTCATCTGAATCAGAGGAGGCCTCTTTGTGCTGTTGGATTTCGATTTGCTTTTTTCTTTTTCTTCCTCTTCGGAGTCGTCTGAGTTGGATTGGAAGGAAAGCCTGCGCAGAGCGCTGGAAACACTGTGCCCTCGCTCCAGTATGAATTTTTTGACCGCCGGCAGATTTATTTTCGGATTGCTCTTGTTATTCTCGTCCTCTTCTGTGATGAATATTATAGGCAGCTTTTCGTCGAAATCGAGAAGAATTTCCTTAGTTTCACTTTCTGTGTGCTTCGTTTCTACTTTTTCCTCTTTGCCGGCCATGTATTGGCTGAGCACCTCCTCTGAGCCCATGATGTTTCACAGAATGAGGATCTGCGAGAAACAAAAGAGGGATTACGATTTCGTAATAATGTTTAAAGATTGCTCAGGAAACTAAAGAAATTTGTGAGAATAACAAAATTCAAATGAACAGAGCAGTTTTGATCCAAATTTACAATTTTATGAAAACAATTGATATCACATCTCTACCATTACAAATTTAGATTATAACATGATAAATAAACATACTGTTAAACAGTCTCAATTCATTTTTTTGTCAGGTCATATCAGTCCCTCTCCCTGAAAGTATGCTATTTACAGAAAGGCAGGGACAGTGTCTCTTATTATAGATGGATGCCGCAATTCTTCATCTTTATTCAAAAATATCTAGTAGTTTACTGCGGCTTGCTCATAAATCTTAGAAAGAAGCTCTGAGCGAGCCAGATTATTCAGATTTTTACTAAAATTGAAATTATAGTTTGCAGAGTATTTAAGTACTTTCCATACTCTCAACCTCTCCACAGAGAACAGATTTGAGAAAAAAACAGAGAGGCTTCTAATTTACGAAAACCAGCCCCAAAACAAAAGTCAAACTTAATAGCAAGAAAACCAAACTTCTGCCTATTGCTGAGTTGATATCATTTTTTCTGGTTCTGATAATGAATCACCATTTAAGCTCTTCCTCTATTAGTAGACCAGATTTAAACAACAGAGGGGCTTCTAATTTGAAAACCAGCCCTCAAAACACAGCAGCCAGACTTAATCAATCTTCTGTCTATTGCCGAATCCTTATTAGGGATCAAAATTGCAAAATTGTTTATCAAACTATACAATTCATCTCAATTCTTTCTAAAAAATATACTGACTCATTCACATGAACCATGAAAACATGATAACGAGGGACCTTAATCAAAATACAGAGGAAGAAAAGCAGCAGCTATATGCTTAATACATGAGATTGACCAATAAGAAGGAATCTGTGATCAGAATCAACCTCTTAAAAGCAGCAGAGCTGACCCAATCAAGAGCTTAGCCTCCCCTGTTTCTTGTTTCCAGAGACTCACTTGGGCATTGGCGCACTGGTTTGAAAGGCCTGCGGTTTTTAGACGTTTGTATTCCAGTTGTGAGGCTCTTATATTGCATTTAGGGATTTGAAAGTTTCTGAGAATTATGAAGGGCCGGGTAAAGAAGGGTTGGAGCTGACCGAGTATTCAACCGGGGTTGTGGGGCGGGTTTTTTATTAACGCGTCTTCTTCCTTTTGGCGTAGAATACATCGATGCTTCTGATGCGTCTTTCTTTGTTCCGACTTTGAATTGATCAATTTATAATCGGTGGAGTGACGTTCACGGATATTTAAGCAGGCGAAACGAAAATTGGGCATTGTCAATCAATGGCGATTGGCACAGGCGAGCTCTTACGGATTCAACGCCACCGTCAATTTGGCCGGTTTTCGCGTCAAAAGACTTTCATCTCCAGAAGTAAAATTTTATATTTGGGAGGATATTTGGGCCATTTCTAAGATGATGGTGTGTTTTACCGATTATCCAGGTTTTAAATTTTCAAAGTAATTGAATTAGGTTTCATTTTTAGATGACTTTGACATAACAGATCTTTTATTTGGGATAGCTCAGCAAAAAAGAGACTTTTAAAATAGTTTTATGAATGAAAGGTAGAGATGTTGATGTATATGTAATTCAATTAAATTTATTAAAATAAAGAATATAGCTATTATTAGTTATATCTACATAACAAGACTTGATAGTTAAGCATTAAAAAAGGAAAGGTAACTAGTCTATATAATTTGATGGTTTGAGAATATGTCGATGTTTATGTGTGTGATAATGGTTTAGAAAGAATGATATTATGGAGATAGTTAGCTAACAACTTGTTCCTTTTTAATTGGTGATATGCTACGAGTTTAATATAGTTGAACATCTCAAAGACAAAGAGGGTGCTTCCTCAATGCATTAATGTTAAGCTTGGTTCTATTTTAAATGTAATGCCCTATTTTTTGGTCGCAATCTCACATCATGGATCCTTGGCCTAGATGATCTTAACTTTCATGGAAATCCCAATTAGGTCTCCAAGTAGTTTGATCATGTCTTGATATCCAAGCAACACATGTTCCACCTTCAAACTCTAGTGGGCAAATAATAGTGGTTCACCCAAAATTTGTCCATTTTCATCATAGTCCCATTTATTCCCAACTAGTTTGGGATGGCATATGACAAAAAACTTCGTAACATGCAATTTTCAAGGAAACCTTCCTTTTTGGTTAATGAAGTACAATAGTTTGACTTATTGCCCAAGGGTTGAAACTTTGTGGTATTTTTACCTCTCTTGATCAAGTGGCTTGATTGGTGGAATTATGCAGTTGCATGCACCACCACCTTTCTTGCGCACTATGCAAAGCAAGTAGAGATAATTCACAAATGGGCCAAGCATATAACCACCAAAGGATTCATGTGTATCTACTCTTAGCTCAAGTGTAGCCCTTTTGACACATAGCTTCAACAACTAACTACTTGGCTCAAACATAAGGTTAAGCTCATTAAGGGCCATGAAGCCAAGGGTGTTCAAATCTACACCCACCTACACTCACTTAAAATTGAACAGTAAACCCCAAAATAATTCCTTAAGTCAAGCATTAAATAGTAAATAAAAAATGTTAAATCATCTCATGGACAACTTATAGAGCTTCAAAAATTTCAAAAGCCTTTTTGAATCCTTGTAAGTAATTCTTGCAAGCCCAAGAAGAGTTTAAATAACATGTTGTAGCTTTGCAAGAATTTTCTAGGACCCGTGTTTTATAACCTTCTATTATTCTATCCCACATGAATCACATGAAACTATAATGGTATTTAGTGACTATATAATTAAGTGTGTGGATTTATCCTACATATATTGTACACCATATAATATTTTTTGTGATGTTTATATATACACAAGGGTTGTAGAAGAGAGGATCATCTTGAATCATATTTTGTATCATATCTCTACTCTTAAGGAGATTGCCCCCTCGAAGAGACCCATGATAATTTGTATTTGATTCTTGGATATTGCCACTATTTATAACTATTCTCTATTTATTAAGCAATATTTGTTGATTCTATTTTGATCATATTTTACAGGTAATATTGTACCAAGTGGTATCAAAACATATTCTAAGACCATGTTCTACAATAGGAATAACTTTTTAGTGGCATGTACTACAACTACCCATTGTATCTATTAGAACTCAAAATCCTTGCTCACGCTCTTAGAGGAATCAATCTAATTTAAGGCCAAGGAAATGTCATCTTGAAGGCAGGTTAGCTCATAAAAAACATATGAGTGATTTAAGGACGGTTATTGAGAGTGGATAATTTCTCCTTCGCTTTAGGCTTAGCTAGACCCAAGAGGGTGTTCCTAGAAGCATCCTTAATATGAGTAATCACAACTAAATAAAAGCACTCTAATAATATCCAATATATGGTTGGCCCCAAAAGTTTTCAATAGACCAAAGACTAACGTATTGCACATAAAACATCTATTAAGTTGATAGAGACATCATTGCACACCTACAAGATGTAGGTATGCAAAACATGATTCCTTATGATAAGAATTGGTATGGCTCACTAAATATGCTTCCCTAAATGAATCACCAAGTCATGGGGTGTATATACACTACTTTCCTAATCCTAAGCTATTGGTGAAAGATGCTTTTCATTTTGAGTGTTTGGTGCCTTATTTATTATGTAATAGAGTCATATTTTGCTAAGAGAAAAAAAACACTTTGAAATAACAACATATTAATGATACCAAACAATTGAACATACTTAATAATTCCTCTCCAAACTTCAAAAATCCATTTGCATTAAAGAAGAGACCATTACAAATAATGCTTAAAATATTGTTACATTTATCATATCCTTATTACAATCATACTAGCAAATGTGGCAAGATGAAATCCTATGCTATAATTCTATATAATTTGTCACATAGGAGTGTAAGGGGAAATTATGGAATTGATTTAAATGCAATAAACCCACAATACTAATGAAATGTGATTGCAAACAAGTTAATGAATTCAAACAAAAGTTAATCAAAACAATGACAATTAAATCTAAAAATGAGAACAACCTTACCATCTCATTTCAAAGTAACCTGTGTTGTGTGATATGTCGGATTGCTTCAACACAAGAGCCTCCATGATAGTTGCAAAAGCTTGATGTAAGGCGATGACCTAGATGCTATGATAAATTCTCAATTGCTCAAGAGTCAAAATAAGATGGATTTGCTATGAAAATTCTAGGTTTATGATTATGGGTAAGTGCACCAATCTATGACACAATTTGATTCCAAATTGGAAAAATTAGCCAAAAACTGTCCAAATTGAGCATTTGGCACACGCCAAATTTGGCGAGCACCAAATGACGTGTGCCAAATTTGGTGCTCGCCAAATGCAAAAGTAAATTAAAAGCTCAAAACACATTTCAAACTTGATTTTCATTTCAACCCGTGGCTTGGCTTGGAGGATTTGAGCTCTGCAACTCGCACTCACCAAATATCATCCATTTTTTGCACTCTTAGCTTGCAATTCTTCACAAGGATGCTGCCAACACATCAAAGAGGTCAAAGATTGTGAAGAGGTACATATTTTTATTATTTTTATTTCGAATTTGATTTAGAATGTAGATTGAAATAGACTTTTTTAATAAAAAAATGTTCTAATTCTCAGGGAATGAGTCTCCGCCTCCAAACATTGAGAATTCACAATCACCCCTTCACGAAGATCCTCCTATACAAGAACAACCTGAAACCCCTCCATCAATTCATAGGCATCCTCATGGAACACAAGAAAATATCCTAACTCAAATTGAAAACAATAAAAGAGACATTGAGCAATTAATTGGAAGATTATCTAAGCATGTCGAAACCCGCCCTTATAGGAGAGGGATTGCCGAATCGTTGAAGTCAATTGTATCTCATATAGGCGAAATTGAGTGAGAAAATAATTTTTTGGTCAAATAAGAGGTATGAGATGAGACAATTTTATGCTAGTGGTTTGTCATATGCAGATGTGAAAAAACAAAAAAATAGCAAAGCTAACTTGTGTGCCCTATTTATAGACTAGAGAACCAACACACCTTTGTCTCATGTATGCAAGAGGTTCCCCATCCATTGGTGCCACTATGAATTAATTAAGAATAAATTTTGGGAGTGATGGTGGATGGTATTTGACCAACCTCCATGCAATAACCATGAGGTACCACAATACTTTTTGAGGAAACTCTATTGTGATTTTTTCCTCAATAAGATGCCAAATTATTTTGACATCTTAGACTTTTAGGGTAGAGGTGGGGGCTCCACACATAATAGACCTGCTTCATGACATAATCCACAGTTGGCACTGAGACCCTTGTCAAAGCCCATGGTGGAGAATGTCGTCATTCCTTCCATTGTTAAGGACGGTGTAGAGGTGGACATGCTGGAGTCTATTAGCTCGCTCTCCCAAACCATTATATAGTGTGTGAGGCCTCTAGTAGAGCTTGATGCAGAGGAGACGTGTAGGCCCCAAGCTTCACCCCACCATTGTGGTGCTTGCGGTATTGTTTGCACATACGATCATCAGATTGCTTAGGATGTAGCTACATAGCCTACATTGGTTGCAAATGTGATGGCTATGACAGATGAATTGTTGAATAATACATACGACATTGATACTCAGGTAAAATTCAACAAGTTCATTTAATTTTTTTATTAAATTATATTTTGAAATTTAAGAATAACTAAATTAGTAGAATTTTGATATGATGAAATTTCAAGATCAGAGTGTTCATGAGACATGCTCCATTCCTACACACCCTTATTCGTTCTCAACGTTGAGTCCACAAGTATGCAGCTAGTATTAAAGATATTATTATTGCATTTGAACAGTTGAATGTTATATTTGAATGTTTATCTCATAACATGCTTTGGATGTCAAACAGTTTCTTGGTGAACCTTCAACCTCCACACCTCGCAATTCATTTCCTTAAACAACTTACACTCAGGTAGCCTTTATTCATTAATGGTGTTGTAAAAAATTAGCTAGTTTTCATAATTTTGTGTATACAAATCTAAAAAATTGATGAGAAACACAAACATTGCATGTGTATTCCTTGATCATGTCACATTATCTTATCCTAATTCACTTTTTGTTCCTTTATTCCTTCCTAATCCCACCCCATTAACATTTAATAGTTCACCCTATTTTCCATGATCCCCTCCTAGCCCATCTCACTAATATCTTCTAGTCCATCCTATGTGTCATTATACCCTTCTACTCCCATCTTACTTACCCATTATTTCACCCTAGATGTTCCATGTTCTATGTTCCATATTTTGTTTATCCATTCTATGTTATACCATCTTCCACATTTCATCCTCCATCTTCTCTATTTTCAAGTTTCATTTATTTCACCTATATTTACATTATTCCATGTCCATCCATGTCCACCCTATATTTTGTTATCCCATTCTAGCCCATCCCATCAATCTATACTAGTCCATCCTATGTTCCATTAACCCCTTCTATTCCCATCCCATTACCCTCTCTGATTTCGTCTTATGTTCCATTATCCCCTATTGGTCTTGTCCCACTATCTTTCCCTAATTTACCCTATATTCCTTTATTCCCTCCTAATCCCATCCCATTAGCCTCTAATAGTTCACGGTATATTTTTTTATCCAATCCTTGCCCATCTCATTAATCTATTCTAGTCCATCCCATGTTCCATTATCACATTCAACTCCCATCCCATTGCACCCTTTATTATTTCACCATATGTTCCATTATCGCCTGTTGGTCTTGTTTCTTTATCCCTTCTATGCTATAGCACCTCCATCCAAATTTTATCCTATACATCGTTAGAAGAAATCTTTCCTTCCACTCACTATTGACCAAAGTTGTCTTCTCCATTATTGTTGCACACCTCAACAACCAACTTCATGTGCTATAGTAAAACCCTAGACACATCCTAATTCATCGTATGTTTCATTATCCCTTTGAAAGCTGCTAGTAACATAGTAATCCTCACTTCATTCATGTGAACTTCATTGTGGCATTATCACTATGTTGACATCATGCCCTCATTAACATTAGTTCATCAACATATGCAATACGAATCTCAATGAGCATTGAACTTTGGCATTTGCAAGAGTTTGGACTATCCCAGTGGACTCAGTACTTTCACCATTCTGTTATATATAAGCACTATACTATAGTCTCAACTAAGGCCAACCATTTACTCTTACATTTATGACAATTATAAAGGGACTACCTAAACTTCTTTATATTACTATTAGATATGTTGTTTCATTTGCAGTTGTTGACATCAAACAACCCTAGTGATGTTGGTGGCATGATGGACCATGGAGTTGCTATAGCAATAGCCAGTTCTGATCCATTGAGAGAGGTATGCAACAGATTAGTCGATTTGACATTATATTTTCTCTTTTATGGTGTACTATAGAAAATTTTCACGATACTTTTATGTAGTTTAATTTCTATCTTGATGGTTGCTACAGGTGGTTGTCACTCCAGATCATGGACGTGGTAATGTTGTAAATGTGTATGATGACTATATGTATGCGGTAAGTGATTATATTTTGTTATATGTCATTCCAAAATTCAATTTCTATGTATTAACATCTTTACCTTTCATTGTATCAGTTGAAGGTCCAGAGTGAAGAGAGGACTAGTGAGCATGTTTGAAAGACAAGAGAACCAACATGCACTCCATCCAGCTGAATTTTGAAAAAAACACTAGATCTTTTTCCTTCCCCTAGAGGGGAATGACTCTGTATTTGGATCGTTTGTTGTATGCCTATGTGGCATTTTGGAACATATGTTTTGTACTGTCGATATATATGTGACATTTTATGTCCATATGGCTCTTTTGTACTAATCCTGTATGGCTTTTTTGGATATATTGTTGTATAGGCATGAATTTGCACCCCTTGCACAAATTCCCCTTTTACACTTCCTCACCTTAGAAAACCAAATACAAAGGAAAAATTCCACATCAACAAGTTGCCTTTGTTTCATTTGGAATTTGTCTTTTGTGTTAGTAGAAGAATATTTTTCGAAGGCACACATATGGAGCACTTACGTC
This sequence comes from Sequoia sempervirens, assembly GCA_007258455.2. Classification (NCBI taxonomy): domain Eukaryota; kingdom Viridiplantae; phylum Streptophyta; class Pinopsida; order Cupressales; family Cupressaceae; genus Sequoia; species Sequoia sempervirens. The sequence goes on along the minus strand of VDFB02281492.1, from coordinate 959,666,294 downwards.
CCTGATGGATTCCTGCGTCTAAAGTTGGTAGAGGTGTTACACTTCCTATTGGGAATGATTTGTAACGTTCCTCTTCGACCAACCAACCCGAAATGCCTTATTCTCCTCACCTCACCTTCAAAAAGATTCATTTTTCATGCAAGTCATCTATTTTTGCATTCTCAAGCACTTCAACTTCATTCCCTTTGCATTCTTCACCCTAAGCAACACTTTGGCCCTTCATAGTAGTAGCAACAACACTCCATCAACTCCGTAAAGCAAGTGTGGAACAAGCCATTGTAGCAGGGGCTTGAGGTTTTGCAACACCTCCCTTCATCATGGTTGAGGTTGTGGTGATTGTTCAAGCTCTCTTTCTCCATCATTGGGTAGTGAGTTCTTGGTGGAGGTGGTAACGTTTTTACTCCTCTCCTTTACGATTTGATTGAGTAGCTTTATACTATTTTGTTGTTTTATTCATGTACTTTATTTCTTTACTTCTTTATCATACGCTTCTCTATCGTGGCTATCTTGGTTGTCCATGGAGGTGGAAACACCAAAATGGGGGTTTGACTAAGGTAGACCCCTACACAACCCCCAACAATTTTCCCTCTTTCTTGTGTGTAGGTGGACGTGCATTTGGAGCTAGCTGGCGAATGAGCATCTTTGTGATATTATCTTTGTCACCTTAGCCTTCATATATTTACTCGATCATATTCATTTGTATCTTTCCTACTTCATAGTTTTGTTTTGTCCCTTTAGAAGTAACTAGCTAGGTCGTCAGTTTGTTTTCTAGCAGTTCATATTGAGTTTTTGTTCCTCTGGTCGTACAGACACTAGCGCACATGAGAGACGCCAGCACATCATACTATCATCCCAAAATCGCACTTCTATCCTTGAGAAGAGAGCTACCTAAGGTACAATGTTGAACTTGAAAACTAGTTTGCCTAGCCCCAATTTTGTTTTTGGGTCTGAAGAGTGGTTGTAGGGCTTTATAGTCCTCGTCATTCTTATCCCTCATTTGAAACATCACTTTAGAGTGAGGTAAGTTAGGGAAGCCTTCCACTCTTGGCTCTCCGTGACTTGGGGCCTTGATGTAGTCAGTCTCCTTTTGGTGAACCCGACATGAACCTACGTCTATTCATTTGTCAGTGTTGAAACTTTTCCCTTGTGCCTTGTGATTGTCATTTCCCTGAGCATTGTGAAGGTTTATGAGCATCACAACCCAGTTCATGACCTTTAAGTACGTTGTTAGGAGAAGTGTGCGACACCTTCTGATGGATAAGATGAAGGCCACCTCTCGTTTCTCTATGAGCCTTTTCTCTGAACATATGATGGGTCTATTAACTCAGGAGCAATTGTTAAGAGGTAAGGTAGGATTCTCTGAGGAGACAGACCACGTCCCCACTTCTCTTGCATCTCCCACACCATCCTCAGTAGACGAGCATGATGCTATTCATATTCCTTCAGAATATGTCTTCGCACTTAGCAAAGGGTTGGGTGACTTGGAGAACCACTTGGAAAGAAACCCGAAGTTGGCTAGGGTCGCTCGAGTTATCAGTGAATTAAAGTATATGGTGGGAAAAGACTGAACATGCATAGAAATCCTAGCTAGCCTCTCTAGTCTGATAGAAGTGTGTGCCCTTTCAAACAATGCTAACATTATACAAGGGACCACTTTTGAAGAACATGAGAGATAGTTTGGAATTTTGATGCCTCCCATGTCTGTTTACATGGATGACATAGTCCCCTCAATCAACATCCCTTCTGCCTCTAAAAGACCCGAAACTATCAAAGCAAACAAGGTCCCTTTGGGCTTCAACTTCACCCCTCCTGTCACCTCTAGTAGTGGAGGTTTTGGTAGGATGAGTGGTGGAGGCTTTGGTAGTGGTGGTGGCTTTGGTGGCGGGGGTGGTGTTGGTGTAAGTGGTTCCGATGGAGGTCATGGTGGTGGGTTCGGAAGCGGAGGTGGCTCCAACAGAGGCCCTATTGGTGGCGATGGTTTCGACAATGGTTTTGGTAGTGGTCAAACTGGTGGTTCTAGGAGTGAATCTAGTGGTGGTTTTGGAGGAGGTCCCTCTGGCCCTATGTCTTCTAACAACCCCATTTTGAACACTCTTATTCAGAATATGAGTAAGATGCAAGTCTAGCTGGAAAGTCTCTCCCAGGCCTTTGCCCAACCTATCTTTCAACCCTTTTTTTGACATAGCCTGTTATCGGTAGCAATCTTAAATACTCCCTTCCCACAAGGAATGGAGATCCCAAAATTTGAGAAGTATGGAGGAAAACAGGACCCACAAACACATGTATTTTCCTTTAATTCCCTGTGCACAAATTTCTTCCATCATGATGCATTGATGGAAAAACTATTCCCTTGATCTCTCAAGGATACAATGCTTGAATGGTATTGTTCCTTGCTCGATAATTCCATTTTCTCGTTCAATCAACTGGTGAACCAGTTTCTCTGACAGTTTCAAGCCAACATTAGACTGAAGATGACCTTTCTGGATCTCATCGGGTGCAAACAAGGAGATAATGAAAAGATTATTGACTTCATCGCATGATATCAAGTGCTTTTCTCACAAATCTCGTACTTGCTTCCCAATTATGATGTGCATAAGGTATTCATAGGGAACTTACAAAGACCTTGGCAAGAGAAGTTTTTCCTTATGAAGTACCCTTTTGTTGCGCATTTGTGTGCAACACTATAGGAGTATCAACAAACAGTAGTTCAGTTCGAGGGATCTTCCTTGCGCTTCCATTTTGAAGGAAAATCGATCATATCAATCTCTGGGAAAGGAAAGGTTGTTGCGAATGTAGTAGCCGCTACGACTAATAATGGCCTTAGACACAACTAAAATTTCACAAAGTTAACAAAATCTTACTCTTCCATCTTGAAAAAGTTGTTGAAAGATAAGATCATAACCTTGGAGAACCCTAAGTCTCTTAAGGAGCCTTACCCTAGTTGGTATGATGCAAATACCTACTATTAGTACCATCGAGTTAATGGACATGATATCAAACATTGTATGCACCTGCGCCATGAGATATAGGATCGCATTGAGGACAGTACTATTTGTCTCGATGGAAGAAAATAAAATATGAATAAATTGGTGGTGAAAACAAACAGTGAATTGCAGATATACACAGACCTGTTTCCTTCACATTTTTCCAACATGATTTTCAATCCCTCTGATTCTATCACTCGACTTAAGGCATATGCCAACATGGTCACGGTTACTCCCACTAAGTAGCCTGCAACCGGTTCACCAGATGTGACATTCACTTCGTAGGATGTGCCTATGAACAACAAACCTTCTCCTCTTTACATTCCCACTCACCTCAACAACAACATTTTGATAGGAATCCTAGTGGACCCCATGAGTCGTGTGAATATCATTACAGAAGAAACACTATTGTTGAATTCATTACATAAAAAAGAGTATGAATAAACAAAATCTACCATTCGTACACATGATGGTCTTTGTCTAAAGTCGTATGGATTGATAACTTTGTCCTTCCTAGTTGAACCTAGGGTTGTTGACATGGTTTTCGATGTCATTCCAGAGTTGGATTTGTTTAGGTTGAAGCTAGACATACTTTGGTTAGCTTCCATGAATGCAATCGCCTCTGTAATTCATAAATGTTTAAAGTTTTCCCATGAAGGTGTCGTACACGTAGTGCATGACACTGGATACCAGCCTCTAGTAGCTCATGGGAGATATTCGTTAGACCACTTTTGGCCTACCTTAGTTGGTCTGTTTCCTCCAAGAACATACCTACTTTACAAAAACTATGTGAAGTATAAGACCGGAGGCAAGGGACAGCCGAAATTGGCCCTTCCGGTAGTACAGCAACCAACTACCTCCCCTTCTCAAACAGGGAAAGAGAAGCTCCCCCATTCTTAGGATGGCTCTCCTTCTCTTTCTAGAGAAGAGTTTTGGATGAAAAATTTCCTCCTCTTTTTAGAGAAGAGTTTTGGATGAGGATATCGGACCTCCCTACTAAACTGCTTGGACCTTGGTACTATTTGTATGGTAGAGGAAAAGGCCCCTATGGGTAATTTTCTATGTCTTGACCTCCGCGACCTCCTACCATCCCTGCTTCCAAGGAAATAAATGGGAAGATGCCTGCTACTGAGGCATTAGAGCCGAGTCCCCCTATTGTTTCCCAACCTACTCCTCCTGCTTCCATTCAGGAATCTGTTCCACCACTAGAAAGGACTATAGTGGACACTCCCATGGCTGAGCAGGAGCCTTTTGTTCCTTCACAACCTCTGGTATTTAGCTCGAAGATTTTTAGAAACTTCCTTACGCATGAGCATAAGCATTGGAAAAAGGATCTCATGGCTAAGTAGGCCGCCTTATAGAGCAAGGAAGAGGAGACGATCGCACCAGTATCAGGACCTCCTGCCGCATCCTCCTCTCTCCTCCCCTCTTCTTCCATTCAATTTAGCTTTGCATCACTTTTGGCTTCTGTTGTGATTATGAATGCACCTGACCCTAAAAGGGTACAAGTGTTCACCACTCCTTTGGTGGAACCACCCTTGCTGATGTCCCTTTCAAATGTCCCTCCTTTTCCAAAGTTTGTGAATATTCTGAATACTTTGGTGGTATCCGTTGCAGCTTTCTCCTCCTCTTCTTCCTCTGTGCCTCTCACCTCATCTATGGGGAGTTCACATCTTTGATGAAGCCAAAGGTAGAGGATGGCCCCTCTAGCAATGGAGGGAGTAAGAGGACCCCACCTTCTCCAAAAGGTGGTCTTGTGTTAACTTGTTATGTCCTAGTGATGAAGCAAGCTCTGGAGTCATTCGGTGAGCCTAGCGATTAATCTCAGGCGTAGTCCTCTCCATTCATTGAGGTGAAACATGGCACTCCTGTAAAGTGCATGTTTAACTCTCTAGATGAAGTTTCGGCCTTGTTAGTGATCTTCGCAAAATTGTTGAACATAGTTCCATAAGAGTCGAGTGAAGGAGACCTTGTGGGGCCTTCTTCCTTAGCCTTTGTTGCGGGAGGGTTGGATGCTCCTCCTCTTAACATTCCACCACTATAGGCTCATCCTCCTTCCCCCTATGATGATATAGAGTGGGAAGTAGATGACTTCTTGGTCAATCAGTGTTAGGGTGAGGCCCCCTCTTTATCTTTAGAGTAGATGTGTGTGTTGTGATGTGTTTCCCTGTGATTGTGCTATGTGTTCCTAGATGACCCCTGTCACCCTTGTTGGTGCTTGGATATATGCATGATTTTTGTGTCGTAAACCTTCTTCTATGTGTATCATCATTCTTCCATGTTTGTGATTGATTTTCAATAAAATTGGGGACAATGCAAAGTGTTGGGGGAATTTAGGCTTCCCTTCCATGTTGACCCATTTTTTATTTTTACTTTGTCTTCTCATGCATTTTTCACATGGTCTGATATAGTAGGGGGTTGATGACAGTTCATTTTATATACTATTATTATATTTATATATATTTATGAGTAGTTCTGACCTCAAAATATTAGGCTACCCTGTGCCCTGTGTTTATGTTCATTTCTCTTTTACTCTTTTCTTATCTTTATCTCTTCTTTGCTTGAGTTGTCCCTTTCATGTGTGACAATTCCATTTCTATGTCACTTTGATTTTCAGAAAGTGCATTCGTTCTTAACAAATCTTTTCTAGAGAATCTTCACAAACTTTTTTTTCAAAGAATCACATTCTTGACTTGAAACCCTAACGAAACATGTTTCCTTCATCATGGGTTCGTAAAGAAAGAAATTGAGACCTCTTCTTTGAGGTGGGAGAAAATTTGACCTTCCCCTTGTGAGGGGGCATTTTCTTCCTTTCAAATTCCTTGATGAAGTGAACATCTTTCGAAAGGATTCCTTGATGATGAATTGATTCAAGAAAAAATATCTCTTCCGCACTTTCAGACAACGTGTCCCTTTAGTGGACCCCTTTCTTCATGCTGGGTTCCCAAGGGACCTCTTTGAAATCTTTCCAATCTATCAATGGTTTGTGTGACTATCTACTTACTTGCCTGTGTGGCTGCTTTCAAACATGTTCTATCTGTGGGTAAACATGTCACTTTGCAGGTGCACCTGTGAAGCTGCTTTCTGACTCTGTGGAGTTCCCTTCCTCTAGTTTCCTCCATGTTAGAGATCTTGGGGAATACCTCCTTATAGGTATGTGGGTATATAGGGAACTTCTTTTGAGCTTCCTCCATGCGAGAGATCTTGGGGGTCACTCCCCTGCAAGTTTGTGGGTTTGTAGGATGCTTTCTTTGGGTTTCCTTCATGTGAGAGATCTTGGAGAACACCTTCCTTGCAGGTCTATAAAGCGCTTTTATTGGTTTCCTTCACGTGAGATATCTTGGAGGACACCTTCCTTGTAGGTTTGTGGGTCTATAAGGAACTTTTTTGGGTATCCTTCATGTAAGAGATCTTGGAGGATAGCTTCCTTATAGGCCCGTGGGTTTGTAAGGCACTTTTTCTTGGTTTCCTTCATATGAGAGATCTTGAAGGAAAACTTCCTTATAGGTATGCGAGCCTATGAGGCGCTTACCTCTCGGGGATTCCTTCATGTGAGATATTTTGGGGGCCACCTCCTTGCAGGTCTGCGAGCTTGTAAAATACTTTCAATCTACAACTTCATAGTTTTGCGGGCTATGATGTCCTTTGCTTGTCCTACACTTTCGAGCTCGCCAGATCGTGGTCAACTTCCTTGATGATTCAAGTATACATTTCTAACCCTAATACCTTTCCGATCTACTTTACTGAAGCACTCATTAGTATTCATGCTTGCTAAAGTGGGGAAAAAATTTATAAGCGCGAATTTTTACCTCTTGCGCAAATTCCCCTTTTACACTTCCTTACCTTAGAAAACCAAATCTGAAGGTGAAATTCCACATCAACAAGCTACCTTCATTCCACTTGGAATTCATCTTTTGCGTTGGTAGAAGAATATTTGTTGGATATGCACGAATGACGTGCAAATGTCTGTGTGTCATGCTTACATCCCTGATGAATTCCTGCATTTGAAGTTGGCAGAGGCATTACACTTCCTATTGGGAATGATTTGTAACATCCCTCTTCAACCAACCAACCCAAAAATGCCTTATTCTCCTCACATCACCTTCAAAAATATTCATTCTTCATGCAAGTCATCTCTTTTCTCAAGCACTTCAACTTCATTCCCTTTGCATTCTTCACCCTAAGCAGCACTTTGGCACTTCATAGCAGTAGCAAAGACACTCCATCAACTCCATAAAGCAAGTGTGGAAAAATCCATTGTAGTAGGGACTTGAGTTTTTGCAGCACCTCCCTTCATCATGGTTCAGGTTGTGGTGATTCTTCAAGATCTCTTTCTCCATCATTGGCTAGTGAGCTCTTAGTGGAGGTGGTAACATTTTCACTCCTATCCTTTACGATTTGGTTGAGTAGCTTTATACTGTTTTGTTGTGTTATTCATGTAATTTCTTTCTTTACTTATTTTTCATACACTTCTCTATCGTTGCTATCTTGGTTGTCCGTGGAGGTGGAAACACCAAAGCAGGGGTCTGACTAAGGTAGACCCCTATATAACCCCCAACAATTTTCCCTCTTTCTTATGTGTAGGTAGACTTGTATTTGGAGCTAGCTGGAAAACAAACATCTTTGTGAGATTATCTTTGTCACCTTATCCTTCATATATTTACTCTATCATATTCATTTGTATCTTTCCTACTTCAAAGTTCTATTTTGTCCCTTTAGAAGTAACTAGTTAGGTTGTCAGCTTGTTTTATGGCGATTCATACTGTGTTTTTGGTCCTCTGGTCGTATGGATGCTAGCATACCTGAGAGATGTAATGCGTTGCACCATGGTCTTGGAATCTCACTTTCATCCTCGAGTAGAGAGCTACCTGAGGTATAGTGTTGAACCTAAAAATTGGTTCGCCTAGCCCCTATTTGGATTTTGGGTCTAAAGAGTGGTTGTAGGGCCTTATAGTCCTCATCATTCTCATCCCTCATTTGAAACATCCCTTTAGAGTGAGGTAAGTTAGGGAAGCCTTCTTCTCTTAGCTCTCTATGACCTGAGGCCTTGACGTGGTCGGTCCCCCTCTCTTACAATTGTATATATATTTTATCAATATATATCATTGTATAGCCTTATGACTTTTTGATTAAATAAAATCTTATTTTTCTACTGCCATTTTTTAATGATGTTATCATGCGTATTGTGTAAATTGTATGCTTGAATGTTCTAGGCATGGATTTTGTTTACATCTAATGCTTAATTAGTTATTGTTGATTGCTTAATAAGCTCCATCTAATGTGTATTGTGTAAATAACCTCCATTCCTGGTGGTTTGTATCCTTTGCAATGCTTCAATTACTTGTGCCTCACTTACTCACACATATGCTTCACTTATTCACATGTATACTTCACGTATATTGTGTGTATTCATGTGTATGCCTCATTCTTCCAATGTATAATTCATGTGTTCATGTGTATTCTTCATGATTTATGTGTACACTTCATTTATTTGTGTGTATGCTCCATGCTTATTGAGTTTTATTATTGTCTAGTGGCAAGGAATTTAACACCAAAAGGTTTCAAATGAACTATAAGAGCTCCTTCCCATAAAAAATATCATAACAAAATATATTATTTTTAATTCATGGCTGAGGTTGGCATCCAACAACTAATGGTTTTGATTCTAAAGCTTAGCAATCATTGCATTTGCATCTATAGAAAAGGTGGATGTTTCAAACCTCATAGACATATATATACCTCTATGAACTTGTATGAACGTGCATCAAAACACATGATAGTTGTTGATCCAACCAACAAAATTTATATGCATCTGCTAATATCACAAAACTTGACATCTCATTAAATGAAATCAATGCACAGGTCAAATTTAATGATATTATGAAGATAGTAGATGTGTATGAATAACAATATAAGCTTGATTTTCGAATGCATCACCCATGTGTAGTTATCACATTTCTCCCATATTCATGATTTAAAGAAGTTAAAAAACCTCCTTCCATTTTCTATGCATAAAATAACATGTCAAATCATTAAGAAACATGGTCCTATAACTATTGCCACATCATGTTTTAAAACTCTAGAGCACGAAAAACCATACATTATGGATATTGAATATCTAGATCCAATTTTTCACTAGTAGGCTGAGTTTTGCATCTCAACAAGGGTGCACTATTTGGTGACAACAACTGCAGTTCAGATTCTTAAGGGATTCAGCTGGTTGAACATAGCTCAGAGTGATTTGGCATGTTTGAGTGTGAAAGAGGACCATTCCTAGCATAAATATACCCACCCAGATGTGTCTGAACATCTTGTATCCTCACATGAGTTGCAAAACAAAAGTTGCACCACTTTGCAACTTTGCACTACTTGCATTTGACAACTTTTTCCCCAAGTGAAAATTCACCACCACGAGAAAAGGCCTCTGAGATAGCAAAAATTGAGAGAGGTTATTGTAGAGGGGCCCAACATGATCCCATAGGCTTAGATGAAAATTTTCTAAGCATCACAGTATCAGAGTAACAACATGCTAAAGTTTGCAGCCATTTTGCACTTTGGATTTTTAAGAGATTATATTGGTTGAATGTAGCTCAAAGCGGTTCAATATGTTTGGGTGCAAAAGAGGACCATGCCTAGCATAAACATACCCACCAGATGCATCAGAATAGCTCATTTGGTCACATGAGTTGCAAAACAAAATTTGCACCACTTTGTAACTTTGCACTATTTGCATTTGACAACGTTTTCTCTACGTGAAAATTCTCCACCACAGGAAAAAGCCTCCGAGATAGCGAAAAATGAGAGAGGTTATTGTAGAGAGGCCCAACAAAATCCCATAGGCTAAGACAAGAATTTTTTAAGCATCATGTTATTCGAGTAACAACATGTTGAAGTTTGCAACCATTTTGCACTTTGGACTTTTAAGAGATTCATCCGATTGAATGTAGCTCAAAGCAATTTAGCGTGTTTAGGTGTGAAAGAAGACCATTCATAGTATAAATGTACCCACCCAGATATGTCAGAATAGTTTATTTGGTCACACGAGTTGCAGAATGAAAGTTGCACCACTTTGCAACTTTACACTACTTGCATTTGACAACTTTTTCCTCAAACAAAAAGTCACCACCACGGGAAAAATCCTTTGAGATAGTGAAAACCAAGAGAGGTTATTGTAGATGGGCCCAACACGAACCCATAGGCTCATAAAAGAAGTTTTTTAAGTGGCACAGTATCTGACTAACAACATGCTGAAATTTGTAGTCATTTTGCACTTTGGACTCTTAAGAGATTCAACCAGTTGAATGTAGTTCAGAGCGATTCAACATGTTTGGGTACAAATGAAGACCATGCATAGCATAAAAATACCCACCCAGATGTGTCAAAATAGTTTGTTTGGTCACACGAGTTGCAGAACGAAAGTTGCACCACTTTGTAATTTTCAACTACTTGCATTTGATAACTTTTTCCCCAAATGAAAATTCGCCACCACAGGAAAAGGACTTTAAGATAGTGAAAAATGAGAGAGGTTATTGTAGAGGGGTCTAACATGATTCCATAGGATCAAGTGAGAAGTTTCTAAATGTTAGGGTATCCGAGTAACAACATGTTGAAGTTTGCAACCATTTTGCATTTTGGACTCTTAAGGGATTCAACCAGTTGAATGTAGCTCAACCGATTCAACATGTTTGGGTGTGAAAGAGGTCCATTCCTAGCATAAAAATACCCACCCAAATGTGTCAGAATAGTTCGTTTGGTCACATGAGTTGTAAAATGAAAGTTGCACCACTTTGCTACTTTCAACTACTTGCATTTGACAACTTTTTTCCCAAGTGAAAATTCCCCACCATGGGAAAAGGCCTTTGAGATAGAAAAAATTGAGAGAGGTTATTGTACAGGGGCTCGACGCGATCTCATAGGCTCATACGAGAAGTTTCTAAGCATCAAGATATCTGAGTAACATCATGTTGAATTTTGTAGTTATTTTGCGCTTTGGACTCTTAAAGGATTATGCTAGTTGAATATAGCTTAGAGCAATTCAATGTGTTTGGGTGTGAAAGAAGACCATGCCTAGCATAAATGTACCAACCCAGATGCGTTGGAACAGTTTGTTTGGTCTCACAAGTTGCAGAACGAAAGTTGCACCACTTTGCAATTTTCAACTCTTTGCATTTGACAACTTTTTTCCCAAGTGAAAATTCGCTGCCATGGGAAGAGGCCTTCGAGATAGAAAAAATTGAGAGAGATTATTGTAGAAGGTCCCAACATGATCTCATAGGCTTAGACAAGAAGTTTCTAAGTGTCATGGTATCCGAGTAACAACATGCTAAAGTTTGCAGCCATTTTGCACTTTAGACCTTTAAGGGATCGTGCTGGTTGAACATAGCCCGAGAGCGATTTGGCATGTTTGGGTGCAATAGAGGACCATGCTAGCATAAAATTATCCATCTAGATATTTTGTAATAGTTTATTGTCACATGAGTTGCAGAATGAAAGTTGCACCACTTTGCAACTTTCAACTACTTGCATTTGACAACTTTTTGCCTAAGTGAAAATTCGTCAACAAGAAAAGTCCTCTGAGATAGTAAAAACCAAGAGATGTTATTGTAGAAGGACCCAACCCGATCCTATAGGACCAAATGAGAAATTTCTAAGTGTCATTGTATTCAAGTAACATCATGCTGAAGTTTGCAGCCATTTAACACTTTGGACTCTTAAGGGATTCTATCGGTTGAATGTAGCTTGGAACGATTCAGCATGTTTGGATGTGAAAGAGGACCATGCCTAGCATAAATGTACCCACCCGGACATGTTGGAACAACTTGTTTGGTAATATGAGTTGTAGAACGAAATTCGCACCACTTTGCAAATTTCAACTACTTGCATTTGACAACTTTTTCTTCAAGGGAAAATTATCCAACATTGGAAAAGGCCTTTGAGATAGCAAAACCTGAGAGAGGTTATTGTAGAGGGGCCCAACATAATCCCATAGGATCAGACAAGAGGTTTCTAAGTGTCACGGTTTAACAACATGCTGAAGATTGCAGCTATTTTGCACTTTAAACTCATAAGGGATTCAACCAATTGAATATAACTTGAAGCGATTCAACGTGTTTGGGTATGAATGAGGACCATTCCTAGCATAAATTTACCCATCTAGATGCATTAAAACTGTTCATTTGGTCACATGAGTTATGGAACGAAGGTTGCACCACTTTGCAACTTTACACTGCTTATATTTGACACTTTTTCCATCAAGTGAAAATTGAATACCATGAAAAAATGACTCTGAGATAACAAAAAATAAGAGAGGTTATTATAGAGGAGCTCAATGCAATCCCATAGACTTAGATGGAGAGTTCGTGAGTGTCACGGTTTGCGAGTAATAGCCCGTCAAAGATTGCTGTTATTTTGCACTTTGGACCCTTAAGGGATCGAGCTGGTTGAACATAGCTCAAGAGCGATTTCATATGTTTGGGTGTGAAATATGACCATACCTAGCGTAAATGTACCCATCCAAATGCATTAGAATAGTTTGTTTGGTCATATGAGTTACAAAACAAAAGTTGCGCCACTTTGCAACTTTATATTGCTTGCAAATGACACTTTTTCCATCAAGTCAAAATTGGACACCATGGAAAAATGACTCTAAGATAAAAAAAAACCAAGAGAGGTTATTGTTGCCTCTATTTCACCTACAGTTAAATTAGGCAAGATAATCAAATGTTAGATTTTTAGAGGCCAGTGGGACATTCACACAGGGCAAAGACTTTACATCTGTTGCTAGGTCACAGGGAACTTAGTGGGAGAAGCTACCCTAGAAGGGTTCGGCATGAAAATCATCCAAGGAGAAAGTCGGCAAGACCCTCCTTCTATCTGGCTGACTTATGGTTTGATTCATTCTATCTTGAGTAGGTCGCTGAGACCTAGTTTCTATCATGCTGAACGAGCCTGTAGAGCCTATCGCTATAACGGAGAAGGTTTGGTATGACCTCTTACCGCATAGATTTTCCTTGGCCGATAGGCCATTCAATCGCTATTCGGCGAGACTCTCGGTGACCACGAGCTTCAGGGAGACTTACAATGCTCGGTGAGAAGTCCCAGTGAAGGTTCAATGTCTCGCCAACCACAGTGATCTTTGGTGTAGCTTTCAAATCGGGATGATGTCTGGCTGACATAGTGATGTCTTGGCGAATGAAAAGTCTCGGCAGGGAAATTAGTTTGGTGTATGTCTTGCCGAAGGATGAAGGAACCACCGAGGATAGAAGAAGGTGCCTGCCCAGACTTGAGGCTTTCACAGTAATGTCTCGGCGACTGGCAAGGGTTACGCTAACGGTATTCTATTGGAGGAGTCTTCGACATAATACAAGGAGCTTGGGAAGAAATCTTCCCGACCGGTAGGAGTCTCAGTGAAGGAAAAGAAGGCCAAATGGAATGAGGGTGGGTTGGCAGAATGTCTTGCCGACCAAGCAACCTTTCTCCGAACTCAAACGAACTTTCGACAAAAGCAGATGCCGATATGACAGAAGATGCTCGGTATGAAGTTTGGCCGACAGGCCAAGGCCTCATCGAAAGAAGAACATCGTCAAAATGACAAGCCTCGCTAAGATGTCTTCTTGCCTCGATGGTGCCCTACTGAAGGAGCTCGAGCGCGGAAGAGAAAAGCAAGCTCGGGGTAAATGAAATAAGCTTTCCATAAGCTCTCAGTGATAGTTCAGTGTCTCGCCGAGATATGATTATGATCAAAGGAGTTTTGACCGACCAAAGAGGCTATGTGGAATTTGCTCAACCAATTAGAGAGATCTAAAGGTAAACCATGACAGTCTAAAGAATGTCAACAAGACAACAAGTGACATGTATCTGTTGCAAGCTTAGGGCATTCAAGGCATTCATCCAAGTGGTTCATGAAGTGGTTCAGCTAGGACACGATGCCATGATTGAATGAATGCGGTAGTTGAAGAATATTTGAAGAGGGCTTATCCAGGAGTCGTTCTTCACACCGACACCAACAAAAGGGACACATAGGCTTCTGCAATTAATTCATAAAAGATCTGAGGTAGATCTTTTTCAAAGATGGGATATTTTGTAAGCCCTAAGGGAGTGACATACAATCTGTATATAAGGCATTTTTTACCTTTTTGTAAATAGTTCTGATTGCACACTCTGAAAGAGTTAGTGATTTTCAATCAATCCTTTCTCAGTCAATGTATGTTTTCTGTAACTCAATTGGAATACTAAATACGACATAGAGTTTACCTTGGAAGTTGCTATTCATGCTTGTACTGATTCTCATTTCTGCATCTTTCTTTGCACATGCAAGTCTATAACTGTGTTCATTTCATGATTTCTAATTAATTCAGTGTATCACCATAGGTTTAGTTTCATTTTTATGTATCTCTTCCCTCTTTCCTCTTAAAGAAGCAGTAGTCTAGGTGATACCCAAAGGAAGTCGGCCTTCTCTGGAGGTTCATTTCAGCTATAGGTGACCCACAACCTTGAGATGATCCCATGTTGCTCTAGAATGCTCAGTTTCTTGTAAACTTTGCATAGGGTGCAATTCTAGGTGACAACGGTTTCTGGAATGCCCAGTGGGACAAGATATTAATTTAAACTGCTGGTTTAGTATGCAACCAATGAATTCCAAACTCTGTAGAAGTCTTGTGGCATACTTGTCGACTCCACAAAGAGGAAGAACTCCAGAAATCCATGCCTTTTATAGTATATGAAAATAGTTCAAACAAGAAGCAGCTCAGGCCCTTTTGAGTACTTGCAGCTGTCACCACCAAGGAGACAAGGTAGGGTTGAGGAAAGGCAAAGAACAAAAATCATCTTTTCTAGAAGAACTCAGTCCATTCCTCCACCTGTAAAGTCTCATTTTGCTGCACCAACCAATCCACTTCAAGTACCTCCAATGGCCGCTCTAAGGAATCAACCCTTTGTGGCTTTCAACGGAGGGAGTCCTTTGAACTTGGCACAACATAATGATATTCTGATGGCAGCCTTGAAGAGTCTGCCAACTTTTATGGGAGAAGACCAAACTACTACCATTGAACATTTCAGAGATGTGGCTTCATTATGCAGAGTCCACCACATAACACAAGAGAACATTGCAGTCAGATTATTAGCTGCTTTACTAAAAGGGGGAGCTATGCAATGGTATAGGAGCCTACCAGTAAGTTCAATTGCTACATGGGACGAGTTTGGAGATAAGTTACATAAGCAATTCCAAGACAGGTCTGACAACTTGTCTCTATTGGAGCAACTGACAACAATAAAGAGGGCTCCACAAGAACAGATGAATGACTTCAACTTCAAATTTCAAAGAACTTGGGATAAAATCCCTGCAACAGTGAGGCCACCTCCAGAGTATGCATTTCTATACTTTTTGAGAGCTTTGAATAGTGATATAGTTGTCATGATACAGTCAATGGGAGGAGTATCTCTTCCAGATGCCTTTGAAACAACTATTAGAGCTGAAAACAACTTAATACAAGTTGGTAAGCTTGCTCCCAAGCCACCAATGCCAATATTTTCAGAAATTCATGCAAACATCCCTTTGCAAATACCTCCTTTCACACCTCTACTAGCTATTGTTCAAACCATTGAAAAGAAAGAAAGTGTTGCTTCAAGCTCATCAAATGAATTACAAGAGATCAAAATTCTTTTACAGACCTTTGGTAACAAGTTGGTGAACTTGGAAAAGCAACAGACCTATTCCAGGCCTTATCAACAGGAAAATCAGGCCTCAAGTCAGCCTTTTCAAGGTCAGCAATAGCAATTCCAAGGGAATAGATAGCAGTATTAGGGAAATTATCAGGGCCCAAGACAGAGTGTGAACACAAGGCCTTTTTAGGCCCATGCTCCAGTCCCTGTTAGTGTGACCAAAGAGCTGGTTTCGACCCAAAAAAACTTAGTAGCAGACTATGAGTGGTGTTACCCCTGTAACCAACCTCATAATCAAACCACTTGTTCAAATGGACTCATTAATCAAGAACTGATGATACAAAATGCTTCAAGTTCATGACCGCATACACCTAATGATGCATCTTTACAACATCAGGACCAATTCAGCAATGATACAACTCTGCTTAATTGGCAAGGTCAAGAATTCTGTGGGTTGAATGAGGATAGCTCTCCAGTTGCAGCTAACACCAGGGCAAAGAAGAGAGCATTTGAGCTTGACCAAGCAGCCGACAAAGGAAAAGCATCAGCTATGGAGCCATCTACCTCTCAAGCAATTTGTGGTTCACAAAGAAATTAACAGCTCTGAGACAAGGAGCAGCCATGCTTACAAGTTGATCATACTGGTGCAAAGGTACAGAATAAAAATCTAATTGTACCATTTAATATCCTTGATAGTATGAAGAAAATGAACGTTACGATGTCTATGTGGGATTCTTTAGTCATCCCTGGTCAAAAAGATATGTTACAATCAGCCCTATCAAGTTTGAAAATGTCTGATGAATCTGAGCCCCCAATAGGTCAGGCTAGAGCCATGTTAACGAATGATTCTCAGAGAAATGATCAACAGCCTTGCATAGAGAATGAGAAAAGAGTTAAGCCACCTCTTTTCTACGTGTTAGTGATCATTGGTGATAAATTAGTCCATAACTATATGGTAGATAGTGGAGCTAGCAGCTCCATTATGCCAAAATTGTTGACAAACTTGGACTAAAATACTAGCCTTAGAGAAGGGAGTGATACAATTGGATGGCACTTTGGTTAACACTTTGGGTATTATCAAGGATTTAAACCTCACTCTCCATGCTTGTCCAAAATTTTCAGTCCCTCAAGACATATGTGTCATAGACCTTCCACCTTTCTTTTCCTTGTGTTTATCTAGAGACTTTATAGCCAAGATAGGTGGTTATGTGTCGGCTGATTGGTCACATATTCTATTTAGAACAAGATATGGGACTAAGGTTACCATCAAGTCTGAAAGGTTGGCTAAAGACCACATTGAGCCATATAACCCAAGCCCCATCAATGTCGCTCCTACTACAAATGCAAATTGTGTTGCTTTTACTGACAATGAACTAGCTGCTGCTCAAGAACTCTAATCAGAAGTTGTTCCTAATGTATTGCTATATGAATGGGCAGTTGAAAATATATTAGACAGTCCTGAGGACCTCATTCAAGATGCTGGTATGGGTAACTATGTTATTCTAGAACCTCATACAGAGATTCCAAACTTGGAGAAAGATGCATATTAGTTATTGCAACCCCTTAATGGACTTTGGGAGATGTTTTTGATGGTTCTAGAAGTAAGAATGGAGTAGGAGGAGTTGCCATGTTGATTTATCCACAGGGTGATAGGTACTACGCTGCATTCCACTTTTCTTTTGCATGCTCCAATAACATTGCTGAGTATGAAGGCCTTGTTCAAGGTCTAGAGTGGGCAAGAAAGAGAGGAATAACCAACTTGAAAGTCCATGGGGACAGCGAATTAATTGTTAATCAAGTAAGGGGCCTAAATATTGCTAAAAATGACACTTTAAAGTCCTATAGAAACAGAGTGTGGAACATGCTCGAAGATTTTGATGCCTTTAATTTAGTGTCTATCCCAAGAAATCAGAACAAGCATGCTGACAGGCTCGCAGCCATTGGAGCACAGTTTGATATTCCAAATGACATCAGAAAAGAGAAGGTGCAGCCGTATGTGAAGGTTGTAGTCAGACCCTCAATTCCTGACAACAACATTCATTCAAAAGTCTTTGACAGTGATGAGCAGATCCTTTCCTTCTTGCTTGAGGAAGATTAGTTCTCCATGGTGAATCAAGCAAAACTCAAGCAGCAATATGGTGATCAGGTCATATAGCTGAAGACAAACAAATTTCCCAAAGGCTTGGTTACCTTAGAGTCAATTTTTAGTACTAATGATCAGCTAGAAAAGGGTAGAGCCAGCTTGTAGATCAAACAAGAACACTATGAAGAGCTAGAGATCTTCAAAGGTAAGCTCCTTAACATAGGAAAACTTTGTTCGCCTAAAGATAGACAAGCTTTTGTTGCTTTGTGCCAAGAGTTTCATGATGTATTTGCTTGGGAATATTCAGATTTGAAAGGTTTTGATCACCACATTGCTCAGCACACAATTGAGTTAGAGCTTGATGCTAAGCTAGTAAGATAGAAGCAAAGGCCCTTGAACCCTAAACTTGAGCCTGTAATGATTAAGGAGCTGACTAAACTAGTTGAAGGGGGTATTGTCTTCCCTATCAAGTACACTTCATGGGTTTCTAATCTTGTACCAGTCAGAAAGAAAAGTGGTGAGATAAGGCTCTGTGTAGACTTCAAGGATCTTAACTGATCCTCTCTAAAAGAGCACTACCCACTACCCTCTATGGAATGAATCTTACAAGAGGTTGCTGGTTCTGAAAGGTTTTCCTTACTAGATGGTTTTTCAGGATATAATCAAGTGCTGGTTGAAGAAGAAGATTAGTTTAAGACTACTTTTACAACTAAATGGGGCACCATGGCATATAAAAGGATGCCTTTTGGTTTATCCAATGCTGGTGCCACGTTTCAGAGGGCCATGGAAATGGCATTTCAAAGTTTGATAAGATTATACTGATCTACCTAGATGATATTACAGTTTATTCCAAGAATGCTGATGAACATCTGTTACATCTTAGGCAAGTGTTTGAAAAATGCAAAGAGTTTGGTATCTCCCTCAATCCAAAGAAGAGTATCTTTGCTATCCACGAAGGGAAACTATTAGGACACATAGTGTCAAAGTAGGGAATCACTATTGACCCTGAACGGGTCAGAGCCATACTTGAGTTGCCACTGCCTAATCACAAGAAGGGCCTACAGAGTTTTCTGGGACAAATCAACTTTTTGAGAAGGTTCATTCCGGATGTGGCAAACCTGCTACAACCTCTAACAACCATGTTAAAGAAGAATGCAGTCTTCAGTTGGACAAAGGAGGCAAAGCACAATTTTGGAGAAATCAAGGAGGCGTTAACATTTGCTCTGACATTGGTAAACCCTGACTTCTCTAAAGACTTCTTTTTATATGCTTTTGGTAGTGGTGGTGCAATCTCTGCTATGCTAGTTCAGAAGAATAGTGACAATCTGGAGCAACCCATAGCCTTCTTTAGCCAAATACTTGTTGATTACAAAGAAAGGTATACATTTGTTGAAAAGCACATTCACTCTGTGATTAGAAGTTTGAAGAAATTTAAACCTTTTCTTTCAAACAATAAGGTTCATATTTTGGTTGCACACTCAAGTGTGAAGGAATTCCTGTTGAATAAGGATCCAAATGAAAAAAGAGTAGGGTGGGTCACCAAGGTCATGGAGTATGACGTAGATATTAAGATCACCAAGCTCATTAGAGGCAAAGGTCTATGTGAGCACCTCGCTGCAGGGTCAAACGGTGAAGGTAAACTCGAAAAGGATGTTATCCTTGCCAATACAAATGAACTTCAGGATGCTCAAGATGATGTACCTATAGAGACAACCAATTGGGTTCAAGATATGACCCATTTCTTATAGATTGGTGAATGTGCATTGGGATTAAACAAAGCTAAAAGGAGATACTTCAGATTGTAGTCTCTACCATATGTGATGGTAAATAATGTTCTTTTTAAAAAGGATCTAAATGGTGTCCTATTGAGGCGCATCCACAGTGATCAAATTGAAAAAGTGCTTCATGAGTTTCATGATGGAGTTGCAGGAGGTCACTTTGCTCCCAGAACTACTGCCTAGAAAATCATGAGAGCTGGTTACTACTAGCCCAACCTATTCAAAGATGCTTACTCTTGGGCAAGAAAATGTGTCAAATGTGCTCTATCTTCAGGAAAGGAAAGGTTGCCAGCTATGCCCTTGCACCCAATTCAAGTAGAGCATCCCTTCATGAGATGGGGCATTGATTTCATCTGTCTAATAAACCCACCTTCCAGTGCTGGTCACAAGCGGGTACTTACAGCTACAAACTATTTTACAAGGTGGACAAAAGTGGTTGCATTGAAAGAAGCAAAGGAGTCTTTAGTTTTGAGCTTCTATGAAGACATAATCACCAGGTTTGGAATGCTTGACTCTATCATCTCTGATAATTCCCTTGCATTCATGGGTCTAAGGGTAACTAAATGGGCCATTAAGCATGGTATTCACTTGAGCACCTCCTCAAATTATTATCCTCAGGGTAATGGCCTAGCTGAGAGCACGAATAAGAACCTCATCAAAATTATTAAAAGGACCATAGAGGACAACCAAAGGACCTGGCATGTCAGTCTAAAGAATGCACTTTGGATGGACAAAGTGACCCCTAAGAGGTCTGTCGGTAACTCACCATACATGTTGGTCTATGGCAAAGAGGCAAGATTGCCCCTATCTGTGGAGCTACTAGCTCTAGACATTGTTCACGAGCTAGAGATGCTTGAGGGACATGAACCAATGTCTGTAAGGTATGCAAAGCTCATGGAGCTTGAAGAATCAAGAGACAAAGCTATCAAAACTTTGGAGGATCATCAACTCCAGACAAAGAAGACATTCGACAAAAGAGCTACAACAAAATATTTTAAGGAGGGAGATCTCATGCTTAAGTGGGATGTTCTAAAAAGTAAGACAGGCCACCATACCAAGTTTGATAACATGCAGACTAGTCTATTTATTATCACAGGTTGTAAAGAGCACAATGCTTATCAACTGGCTATGACAGGAGGGGATTTTCTTCCTATCCTAGTTAATGGGATACAACTTAAACCCTTCTTTCGAGCCTGATAAGTTCCTTTCTTGTACATATCTAGTTAGGTTTTATGTTTTCAATAAGTGCTTTGCGATATGGTTCATTTGTTCTCTGTTTTGTTCCATCCCCTGAATACTATTTTAGCACAGTATTTTTTCTGTCATTCTCCCCTATTTTGTTTTTGACAACTTTTTGTGTCCTATAAGTCTCATGCGTATTGCAACCATGTGCCGACTGACGTTTTATGTGTTCTCTGAGTTTTCTAACGACTCCATGCCCAATGGATAAGTATAGTCACTAGTTCTCATGTTTAGGTAGGCAAACATCCCGCAAAGGTTGCCAGAATTGTTGCCTCTATTTCACCTACAGTTAAATTAGGCAAGATAATCAAATGTTAGATCTTCAGAGGCCAGTGGGACATTCACACAGGGAAAAGACTCTACATTTGTTGCTAGGTCATAGGGAACTCAGTGGGAGAAGATACCCTAGAAGGGTTTGGCATGAAAATCATCCAAGGAGAAAGTTGGCAAGACCCTCCTTCTATCTAGCTGACTTACGGTTTGATTCATTCTATCTTGAGCAGGTCACTGAGACCTAGTTTCTGTCATGCCGAACGAGCCTGTAGAGCCTATCGCTATAACGGAGAAGGTTCGGTATGACCTCTTATAGCGTAGATTTTCCTTGGCCAATAGGCCATTCAATCGCTATTCAGCGAGACTCTCGGTGACCATGACCTTTGGGGAGACTTACAATGCTCGGTGAGAAGTCCCAGCGAAGGTTCAATGTCTCATTGACCACAGTGATCTTCGGTGTAGCTTTCAAATCGGGATGATGTTTGGATGACATAGTGATGTCTTGGCGAATGAAAAGTCTTGGCAGGGAAATCAGTTCGGTGTATGTCTTGCCGAAGGACGAAGGAACCACCGAGGATAGAAGAAGGGGCTCGCCCAGACTTGAGGCTTTTGCAGTAATGTCTCAGCGACAGGCAGGGGTTACGCTGATGGTATTCCATCAGAGGAGTCTTTGGCATAATACAAGGAGCTCGGGAAGAACTCTTCTCGACCGACGGGAGTCTCAATGAAGGAAAAGAAGGCTCAGATGGAACGAGGGTGGGTCGGCAGAATGTCTTGCCGACCAAGCAAGCTTTCTCTGAAATCAAATGAACTTTCGACAAAAGCAGATGTCGATATGATAGAAGACACTCGGTATGAAGTTTGGTCGATAGGCCAAGGCCTCAGCGAAAGAAGAACATCGGCAAAATGAAAAGCCTCGCTAAGATGTCTTCCTAACTCGATGGTGCCTTGTCAAAGGAGCTCGAGCCTGAAAGAGAAAAGCAAGCTTGGGGTAAATGAAATAAGCTCGCCATAAGCTCTCAGCGATAGTCCAGTGTCTCGCTGAGATACGATTCTAATCAAAGGAGTTTTGACTAACCAAAGAGGCTACATGGAATTTGTTCAACCAATCAAAGAGATCTAAAGGTAAACCATGACAGTCTAAAGAATGTCAAATGGACAACAAGCGACGTGTATCTGTTGCAAGCTCAAGGCATTCAAGGCGTTCATCCAAGTGGTTCACAAAGTCGTTTAGCTAGGACACGATGCCATGATTGAATGAATGTGGTAGTTGAAGAATATCTAAAGAGGGCTTCTCCAGGAGCGGTTCCTCACATCAACACCAACAATAGGGACACGTAGGCTTCTGCAATTAATTCATAAAAGACCTAAGGTAGATCTTTTTCAAAGATGGGATATTTTGTAAGCCCTAAGGGGGCGACATACAGTCTGTATATAAGGAATTTTTTTGCCTTTTTGTAAATAGTTCTGATTGCACACTTTGAAAGAGTTAGTGATTTTCAATCAATCCTTTCTCAGTCAATGTATGTTTTCTGTAACTCAAATGGAATACTAAATACGACATAGAGTTTACCTTGGAAGTTTTTGTTCATGCTTGTACTGATTCTCATTTCTGCATCTTTCTTTGCACTTGCAAGTCTATAACTGTGTTTTCATATTTCTGCATTTGTATCTTAAGGTTGTGAAATTGATCTTTCCTTCCTAAGGTGTATGTGTAGGCCAAACCTGTTAGGACTAAAGCATTAAATCTGAAAGAGGTTGTTCTGGGTATGCAAATCGATTGAATTAGGCTTTCAAGTGTGTGTTCTTACTGTGTTCATTTCATGATTTCTAATTAATTCGGTGTATCACCATAGGTTTAGTTTCATTTTTATGTATCTCTTCGCTCTTTCCTCTCAAAGAAGCAGTAGTCTAGGTGATACCCAAAGGAAGCTGGCCTTCTCCGGAGGTTCATTTCAGCTATAGGTAACCCACAGCCTTGAGATGATCCCATGTTGCTCTAGAATGCTCAGTTTCTTGTAAACTTTGCATAGGGTGCAATTCTAGGTGACAACAGTTATTGTAGAGGTTCCCTACATGATCCTGATTCCTCAAATAGAATGCCCATAACTAACATGGTATCTGGGTAACTTGCTATCAAATATTGCTTCCCTTTTGCAATTTGGACTGTTAAGGGATTATGTTGCATGAATTACAAATGTTTGAGGGCAGCAATAAATTTCAAATTTTGAGTAAATACCATTAAAAGTGTTTATTTGAATAGACTGCATGCTATATTGATATTAATATATAATCATTAGGTTGATTCATTTTAATAAATGAGGTTTTTATAATAAGTTAGTCAATTGGTGCTAGCTATAATAGGGAGAGAATAAAAGAAGAAAAATAATGAATAGTAACCATAAATGGTTATTACACTCTTAAAGAGTTATAATGGGGTATGAGAATATGAATATCATAGCCTAAAGGGACACCCTAAAAGTTTATGATAACCTCAATGCTATAGTTGTCAAGAAAATCATGCTTCCAAATTCTCCTAGACACAAAATGGTCTCAATGATATTTCATATAGTTGACAAGGACATAAGGTACAACCTATTATTAGGAAGACCCTTTACTCAAAAAATGAATATTATTCATTCCATGCCTTTTCAAGAGATTTAATTCCTTTAATTAGGAGAAAATTATGTTGACAAAACATATAATTTGAAACCCTTAAACACTATCAAAGTGGATGCTAACAAAAGGAAGCTTGGTACACCAATCAATTATAAGCTAGGTGTCAATAAAATAATTATGCTTGAAATTACATCTCAAATATTTTGAGTAAGAAAAATGTACCAACCTCTATGTTAGAAAGTAAAGTGGGGAATCATAAATCAAAGTTTTGTGCCTTAAGTGGGGACTCATAGTGTTGTATCTATACACCAGACTTACTAGTAGGAGATGGATTATAGATTAATCTATGTTAAAAAATCAAACAAGATAAAAGAATAACTCTAAACAAAAAATAGATCGCATTCATAATATATTATGTGGTCATTATTCAACTTTCATGTATTGATATAACTAATATTACATTCCCATCATTCTATTGGATGTCTTGTACATTACAAGTCTTCTATTCCTTCTACCTACTCACTTATTTATATTCCTTCATATATTACTCAAGTTCTATCTTAATTTGTTACATTATATTCTACTCTATACAAATATTTTTCTAGTGGGATGAGTCCCTTATAAAATGTATCTCTTCCTAGGGATGAATTGTCGACCAGGAGCTTCGTAACCTATCTCTAGTGGTTTATTGTAGGTTTTCCTACTCTATATTTGTACTCTACTCTTTTCCCCACTAAAATCACCCCTCTTTTCAAAGCTATGTCTTGTCCTCAAGATATATTTGTATCTTAATCAACTAGAATGATAGATTTATAGATTTAATTGATATGGGAAAAGGCGTTATATCACTAAACTTTGGCTTGTTGGAGTAGATGACAAGGTAGGGGCAGGGTATGCCTCATAGAAAGGGGGTATCATGGTGATTTACATCACTTTGAGAGCCCATTTCTATGAGGCATACACTACCCCTAGTAAATCACCGTGAGAACCCCTTTCTATGAGGCATACGTTGCCCCTACCTTGTCAACCCTACCGAATTGGCAAGCTTTGACAAGGTAGGGGCAACATATGCTTCATAGAAATGGGGACTCATGGTGATGTAATAGGGTCGACAAGGTAGGGGCAGCACATGCCTCATAGAAATGGGGACTCACGGTGATGTACCCCTACCTTGTCAACCCTATCGATTTGGAAAGCTAGTGAGCTCACTAGCTTGCCAAGCTGACTAACTTTCCAATTCGGTAGGGTTGACAAGGTAGGGGCAGCGTGGCCTCATAGAAATGGGGTCTCGGGTGAGACCCCATTTGACCCTATGGGCACATGCTGCTTGTCAACCCTAATTGGCAAGGAGAGCTCACTAGCTTGCTAATTGATAGGGTTGACAAGGTAGGGGAAGCGTATGCCTCATAGAAATGGGGTCTCACGGTGTTGAAAAGGTATGGGTAGCGTATGCCTCATATAAATCACCGTGAGACCCCATTTATATGAGGCATACACTGCCCATACCTTGTCAACCCTACATAATTGGCAAGCTAGTGAGCTCACTAGCTTGCCAATTTGTTAGGGTTGACAAGGTAGGGGTGGCGTATGCCTCATAGAAATGGGGTCTCATGGTGATTTTCATGAGACCCCATTTCTATGAGGCATACACCACCCCTACCTTGTCAAGCCTACCAAATTGCTAGCTTTCCAAGCTCACTAGCTTGCTAATTCGATAGGGTCAAATCCAAGAGCCTGCAACCCAATCCTTCACCAATTATAGAATTAAAAAATATATTTTAATTTCTTGAAAAAAATCTAATTTTGAGTCCTAATAATGAAGGAAAATCTATAAATTGATGTTCTAGGATCCCCTTTGACAAAATGGTAACAATCGACCTAGATTATGTTGAATCAAGAGTGAAGGAAATGAAAATTCTATATGTTAAGACTAAAAGTCTATGATTGTTATAAAAAATTGAGGGAAATGCATTGTCTTGTGATACCTCACAATTATCACTACTAAAAATAAACTTTGTTGATCACACCTAAAGACCCTATTGTTATATAAGTTTGCAAATAAACTCTTTGAAACCTTAGATTGTGAGAAACCTAAATTGAAGAAATAAGACTAAAAACCTATGTATTTTAACAAACCACTAGTATTCATATTTTTGAATGATTAGAAAATGAAAAGAACTATGCAAATTATTTGCACACATTAAAGGGAAATCCTACAAAAAATGAACAACTAGGTAGAAAAACTTGTTGATATTTAGTGTTTGTGACTAAAATTGGATACTAAAGGGTTAGAGCACTCATCGTAGGTCCATGAGGACCAATTTTGATATCTTTAATCTTTTCAAACCTATTTTAAATGCATGATATGGTCTTGGACTATTATTTTCATGATAATTAGGCTTTTAGTTTGGAAAATCTTATTGCACTCACTAGAGGGAAAAAGGGGATCCTAAAAAAAATATGATAGAATCTCCATCAAAATCAACCTAAAAAAACTATTTTTTTGAGTATTTGAAACTAGAGGGAATTTGGAAATAATTTTTTGACTAAAAGTAACTATACAAATACCATTGAAAGCCCTTGAAAAAACTATCTAATTGTCACAAAATACAAAGTTGTTTATTGCAACAAATTTAGATGCTTTGTTGGGTATTTATAAATTTTTAAATCCTTATGAAACCATCAAAAACCTTAGGTATCTAAGTATGGGGATATTGGCTCAAAGACCTAGTTTCAAAACTAAAAAACTATTAGAGTATGGATTAATGACAACAAAACCCTAGAATAGAACAACCTTTACAAACATCATAAAAATATCTAAAAATATCAACATGAAATCCTAGGATTTTATATGCCAAGGTCAAATATTTTGAATTAAATCAAATGTAAACTTAGTGGTGCCTGGCAATAATGAAAGTGGTAATTTTTTTATATGAAACTCTATATCAGCCCATCAATTCTTTGAAAAGATAAAATATGTTATATGACTACTTGAGCACACCTTGGAGAGGTTCAATCACTTGAAATTTGTGCTATAGGAGTGAAAACATGACAATAAAAGGAAAAATGTGAGCCTAAAAGTGTGGCCATAGCATGTAAAGTGTGCACTTTTTTAATAATTTTCAGGGTGTTTCACTTGGAAAAATCTTGTGCTCTAAAAATGTTTGCCACTTTAACTTGTCACTTTTTTTAAATAATTAGAAGATAATATGTTTTGATGTTCTTCACCAAAACTCCTTCCCTAAGTCAAATTTCAATTTTTTTGGCTCCTACCTGAAAAGAGCATGCCTTAGAGATCTTTACCATGGCTAACACACACAGAATTGTATGCTTTGATGCTCTTCACCACTTTTTAAAACTTAAATAAATTTCAAGCCTAAGAAAGCATGTTATGGGATTTGTCTTGCCACTACATCCTATACTTAACCAATTTTATCATTTGGAAGTCGCTTTCCAAACAAATGAGCACACTTTGAGGTCTTTGCCACTTTTTGGTACTTAGTCCTTTTGGAAAATTTGGTAAAAGCCACACACTTGAGTCATCTCCTCCACTTGGAAAATTTGGAAAAAGCCACTTACTTTATTTGTTTCCTCCACTTTTTCATTCCTTAGACAAAATTTGACCATCTCTAGCATTCAAGATTTGGTTTACCCTCTGTCTAGTGTATTAAAAAGTAAAAAGCACTGGCTATAGAATGACATTGATTAATACTTACAAGAATTACATCCAAGAACATGGGGAGAAAGGATTCCATAGTGAATCTTTAGAGGAGAAATTACTTACATTTGACTTGAAAGTGATGCTTATATGAAAATTCGCATATGGGTTTAGCAATGTCATATATTATTTAGTCACATGTGAAAGCAATTCATTAAATTTTTTAAAAGTTCATATTAGGTGGGCTCCAAGTTGTTTAAACTTCTATTAGTAGAACTTTTCCATTCAACCTTTTCACTATAGTGGATACACATTTATAGATACAAGGTAGAGGCATCGTATGCCTCATAGGAATGGGGTCTCACGGTGATTTACATCACTGTGAGACCCCATTTCTAGGAGGCATACGCTGTCCCTACCTTGTCAACCCTATCAAATTGGCAAGCTAGTGAACTCACTAGCTTGCCAAGATCACTAGCTTGCCAATTCGGTAGTGTCACAACCCTCTTTCTAGAGCAATTGAAAATAAACTTTTGTTTATTAAGTTAGGTTGGTTTGATAGTAATTATCAATTATTATAATGTGGAATTAGAAATTAAGGAAAAATATATTTAAAGGTTATAAATTAAATTATTAAGAAAATCAAATAATTATCTTAAAATAATAATAATAAATAAATAAAACTTATGATACGTGGGTGGATAGGTGGGCTCCTCCTCGCTCCTCTCATAGGCATGGGGTGTCCAGGGTGGACATGAGGTGGCAGACGGGTTGGATAGGTTGCATTCAGTTTTGGCATGTTTAGTCACATCAAACCTTCTAAATTTGGCAGAATTCGGGTGTTCCTGGCTTGATGTATCGGCTGTCTACTAGTTCAAAACTTCTGGAGTTGGCTTATTGGCATGTTTGGCTCAGTTCCCACGGTGCCGCCTATGTGACATGTCAAGCACGGCTACCCTCGTACTGCTCGCGGACGTGCCGAGTGGAAATTGCTATTAATTGCATTGATTATGGTTCTAAGGTGGATGCACGGTGGCTGTATTTCTACTCATGCCAAGGACAGTTTTACTTCGCCATAATTCTGTTCCATATGCGAAGTCCGACTGATCATTATTCAGGGTTTTTATTAAGCTTATGAAGTCCATTCCTAAGCATGGGTTCTGCATTTTGGTTTTTGTTTTTTGTGTTTTTGTTGCAGGGCGCGACTGGAAAATTCATGCCAATGGAGAGATAGTCGAAGTTGAAATTTACCATTCTCATCTCGGCGGAAGGTCTGGAATCCTTCGGTGTTGACACTCCTGTTTCTTTAATGGCGATGGAGAGGCAAATTGCCTTTCGTGAGATCTCGGACCAGCGACTAAAGCGCATCTTGCTCGTGGATGATCCGGTGTCGATGGCTGCTGTGAAGATGGTCCTTGGTAAAGGACACTTAGAAAGGAAAGAATTCACCCGCGACAATGCTCAAATTTCATCGCGCTTTCTCACCGTGTTCCTAGATCTTGATACCCCGAAGGCAGTGGCTAGAGAACTGATGTTGCGAATGTTCCGGGATGACTTGCTTGGCGGCCTCGAAACGACGTTGAAGGCGGATTTTATTGGTAAGGGTATTCCGCGTCCTGCAGACCTAGTTTCTCTATGGGAGTCTGATGAAGCGGTCAAGGTTTATCCTTTTCTTCTGGATCTCAAAGGACCCGCATTATCTCGGCACCGAAAGCTTGCAGATGTGGCGGTGGAGTTTCTGAAACAAAAATTAAAGATATTGCCGGTGGCTGGTACGGAATGGTTGGAAGGTTTCATTTGTTTTGCAGAGGTAAACGGTTTCTGGTGAATGTGTGGGGTATTTGTTGTTACTCGTCCTGTTTCTGCTAGCTCTTGTCTAGTTATTCTCTTTATATTCGAACTTGAGCCATGGTTTTTTGGCTGTTGTGGAGGTTTGGCCTATGTTTTGTCTCCTCCGTTTCGTTACTCTTTCCTGTTTTGGAACTGGGTGGAGTTCATCCTTGTTAGCTCCTTTTTGGCTGTATGATGGTTATCACTAAAATACTTCTTGCCTAGCAGACGACTGTAATTTCTTTAAATATCAATATAAATATCACCTTACGGATCAAAAAAAAAAAAAACTTATGATACAAAAATTGATTTTGGAAATCAATAAATAAATTTTATTTTATTTAAAAGTTTCCATATTCTCTACTTAACTCCACTCATTTTGGAATTTAAATCTTTCCATTATCAATTAATTGCACTTCTTTTTAGAAACTTCATTTTTAACACTGCATGTAAAGAGGGAAACATCGTGTGCACAATTATCCATCCTTTTAGATTAAAAATTCATTATTATCCTCTCATGAGTTAGAATGGAAACTTTCCTCTTCGCTTATTTGATCTTGACTGCTGATTTTTACCATCAAATCTCAACCGTTGAATCCATTTTCATTTTTTCTATAAATATGACCCTTAGCCTCTTTCAAAGGGGAGCAAAAATTTAGAATTTTTCATAGTCACTTTTCTTTTATCATTTGTCTTTTTTTTCTTTGCATGTAATTCCAAGGGTAGTAATTTCTTAGGGAAAGAGAGGGAATAGAAGTAGGTGGTTTCACTTTCTTGGTTGTAGAGGAGCAAGACCTAGAAAATAAATAAATAAAACAAAATATCCTGTCTTTAATTTGTTAAAATCAAATAGGAAGGATTCCCATGTTAAATCATGATGAGAATTGTATTCTAATCATATGCTAAATATTGTTTCCATTAATTTTTATTTAACAATTATAAAAGAATTTACTTAAAAATCAAAGTATGATTTGAAATTTTTAATTCACTAGAATTATATAGATAATCTCTTTTAAATTTCATTGAAACTTTATTTTCTAAAATATTTCTTAAAATTTCTAATTTTTTTTTTTCTAAACTTATTTTTTTAAATCTTATTGAAAATTTCATTTAGATAGCATTGAAGCCTTATTTAAAATTGTACACACTTAAAAAAAAATAAAAAAAATACATTTTTAATTTAGGTTAAGTATTAAATTATTTAAATTTAATTTAAAGAAAATTTACGAAGTAAGAATTTATTTTAAATAAAATTGGTAGCAACTCTTTGTACGGTTGTGGCCCGTACAAATAGGCCGATGCTTTCCATTATATATAAGTTTTTTTTTATTAAGATTCTATTTAAACATTGTTTTATTTATATAAAATTTAGTTATAATTTTTTTTTTTTTAAAAATTGATTTGTAATTTAAGTTAATATAAAATTTATTTTATGTTTTAGTTAATATAAAATTTGATTTATTTAATTAATATAAATTTTGATTTATTTATTAATATTAAATTTTGATTTATTTATTAATATTAAATTTTGATTTATTTATTAATATTAAATTTTGATTTATTTATTAATATTAAATTTGATTAATATAAAATTTATTATATTTTATTAAATTTAAAAGAATTAAATATATTTAATTTTTAAATAAAGATTAATATTATTTAATATTTTTTTAAGTAATCATATTTAATATTGGTTTAGTATAAATATATATATTAATAATAATTTTAAGTTGATAACTTTTAAATAAATAAATTTTGTTCT
Organism: Sequoia sempervirens; assembly: GCA_007258455.2. Lineage (NCBI taxonomy): Eukaryota > Viridiplantae > Streptophyta > Pinopsida > Cupressales > Cupressaceae > Sequoia > Sequoia sempervirens. Next base: position 959,635,405 of record VDFB02281492.1, on the reverse strand, counting down.
TGAAGAATCTTCAATTAGTGAAAAAAAAATCAAAATTTATAAGACACTATTTAGAAAAAAAATATGAATGAAAATGAGGGAAACTATTTAAATTGATAAGCATAAAATAATAATAATAATAATAATAATAATAATAATAATAATAATAATAATCATCATCATCATCATCATAATCTATGGGTTTATTTTAGTAAAACTGGAGAATTAATTACTTTTTTCCACCAACAAGGGATCTCAAAATTTAAGGGAAAATATTTATACTAAATCTTGGATTTGAAAATTAGAAGGTTAGTCTTTTATATTAAAATATATTAATAAGCATTATTAGATATTAAAATAATTATAAAAATATTATTTAATAATAAAGTATATTATTAAAATATACATAGATGGTTAAAATTTTCTTTAAAATATTTAATTTAGCGAGTTTTGTTATTTAATAATAATATAATTAGATTGAGAGATGTTACAAAATTTAGAAATTTATTAATAGTAAAATTTAAATTAATGACTTGATAATCTTATTAAATAATTATTTAGTCTCACTCCAAGATTTTTCAAAGAATATTGTTAGATGTTTAAAATCTTGTTAAAGCCTAAATTCAGTTATTAAATTAGAAGGTTCAAAAAAATCTCATCAATGAATCAAATAACTTAAGCAAAGCAAATAAAATAAGTTTTAAATTTTCACATAATGTTGTCGTCATTTAATTTACAACAATATGTTAGTAATTAAAGTTGGTTAAATTTCAATTAGTGTTAGTGAAATACACCTTTAAAAAGAGAAATTTATTTTACAAAGAAAAGTTGTAATTTATTCCAAATGCTTAGCAATGCTTAAATTCAGGTAATTTTATTTAGTTAAATTTATTGGTAGTAAATATTTTTAAATAATTGGTTCAATAAAGTCTATATTTGATAATGATTTATTTCCAAAAGTGAATAAAAAAAATAGTTAGTAGCTAAAGAATAAATTTTTCCGAATAACTAAAAGAAAGTAAAGAGAAATTTATTTTATTTTATGAGTGGATGGCATTAAGTAGTACTTAGTAATAATTTATAAGTTTATATTGATGGCATTTTCAATAATTAATACCATTCTATTTTTTTCAAGGAAATTAGTAATAAGGGATTTTATATTTGCAAAATTAGGTTTCAAGAAATAAAACTTGATTTATGAAAGGTAATTGAAATTAGTCAAATCTATTAGGAAATCTTGGTGTATGTTAATCATAATAGTAGTCATTGATTCTAATTCTTGGTGTATGTTAACCATAATAGTAGTCATTGATTCTAATTCTTGGTGTATGTTAATCATAATAGTAGTCATTGATTCTAATCTAGATCTTAATTCACGTGAGAAAATGCGGTAATATAAATTCATTACTCGAAACTCTTTAAGGGAAGATTTAAGAAACAATGGATCACATTTATAACTAGTAGGATCCTATAGTTTCCTTGATGCATATTGAATTCTTAATTGAATAGTTATGAGGTTGAACATATATTTGATAAGGACTAAATTAGTTGAGTATAGTAATAATAGGATTATAAATTTAGGATTGTGTAATTGTCGTATGCCCTCACCTCACCCTTGAGGATTTTGGTGATAAAAAAAATGAGAACTAATCCTTGGATTAATTTAAGTTTATTTCTTTTTAATTATATGCAATACTTCTTTTTACAAGGTTAATTACTATCTAATTTCAAAGTGTTAGGTATTGGTTTAATCCATTTTTAAAAGATGCATATTAGAATTAGTATTCATTTCCCAACAAATAAAGCATAGTGAATTTTATGGTTGCAAAGTAAACTCTCAAGTGTTAGAATGGTTCAAATATATCAATAATAGTTAAAGGTAACCATTTGATAGATTAAAATAAGCTTATTTTCAAAGGGGTTAATGTTTGCTAAAACCATTTTTAATGTTAAAGTAATTACAAAATTAATTTTAAAATGTTTAGAATAGTTTATATTTTTTTGAAAAGAAATAAGTGTTTATTTATGGAAAAAGTGATTCTTGAAGTACTTTAAATAGTTTAGGTAGATGCATAAGAAATTCTTGAAGTATTTAAATAGTTTAAGTTTATTTTGTAAAGGCAAATGATATTAGTTAATATGGATAATTATGGAAATGAGTTTAGAAAGGTAACTTTAGTTCATTAATATAGTTCATTTTCTATGATTAGTATTGGATAAATTCACTTTCAATATCATTAGCAAATAATAGTTGTTTAGTTTAATTTCAAAAGTAATTGTTTTATTCAAAGGGAAATAAAATTAGATAAGTTTATCTATGTGCCTATTTACTTTCAACATTTAATTTTATGTAAGTAGTATGATTTTTATTTTGTGTTAGATAGAAAACCTTAAACAACATTTGAAACTAAAACTAGTAGTGTATGGTATCATTGATGCCTCTGGCTCACGTTTACAGGTAATGTCGTCATGCTTGAGCTACTACATCCATATCCTAACAAAAATGCAACAACGACAAATGTGGCATCGTCCCTTTAAACCACCAAGGGAGAAATAAGGAACACCATATTAAAATCTAGGAGACAAGCAATCTCTCTTGGATTGATAATCTAATAAGATAATTTCAAATGAATGAAAATCCGCTAGTCAAACCTAGTAAACCCCAATATAGGATTTGATGGAATTTATGAAATATTGCTATGTTAATTAAAAGGTAATTGAATTGCGAAATGGGCTTAAGGGAGACGTTATTTAGGAAATAGGATTTAGATGCTTAGGAAACAAGTAATAGTCTTAGAGACTATTTTCTGATATTTTTATTGCTTCCTTTAGTGGGTAGTAATCTCAAAGGAACTGTCTGGAGAAAAATGGTCCTTAGAAAGGGTTGCGTACCCACAAACAGTTCACATCAAACATAGATTAGAAAACAAAACTACATATTTTACACCTTGATCTTGTTTGGAAGCAGGGTATGTAGGTAGTTTGGGAAATGAAGGATGCTCCCAGTACCTTAAGCATTTAGGGATAGGGCTTAAGGAAAGTTAAGATAATAATAAATTAAAATATAAATTAATAATTCAAGAGAATCACTTGGTCAAAAGGGGCTATAAATATCAAACATAAAGATAAGATAAAATACGCTCCTTGTATACTCGGAAGGAATCTCAGATGGATTCACTTGACTCCCCAAGGCCTTAGGCCAAATTCTGAGGTGAGACTCAAGCTACATATTTATTTTTACATACTCCTAAGGATGATGACCTCGGTGCACTTCCAAGGAAAGTGTAGTCTTTAGTGAGTGACTCAGGACCCAGATGGTCCTGATGAATCCAAATCTCTAGCTAGAGCACATTCCTATCCTTTATGGATAGATGCCTACCTCATTTGGGTAGATGCATATCCCAAATGGATAGATGAGTTCTTGACCTGTATGGACAAATGCCTAACCCGTATGGTTGGATGCCTATCCCGGATGAATGGATGCCTATCTTGTATGGATAGAAGTACCTGCGTATGCAAGTGAATGAACACATAATAAGATAATAATCAAGGAAAAAAAATTCAGTGGTAATTTTTGGGTTATTAGTTTGGGACATTACATGTAGGGTTGATAAGGTAGGGGCAGCTTATGCCTCATAGAAATGGGGTCTCACGGTGTACAACACCGTGAAATCCCATTTCTATGAGGCATACACTACCCCTACCTTGTCAACCCTACCGAGCTTGGAAAGCTAGTGAGCTCGCTAGCTTTCCAATTTGGTAGGGTTGACAATGTAGGGGCAGTATATGCCTCATAGAAATGGGGTCTCATGATCATGTAATAACCCAAGACATAGAAAAAAAGGTTGAAAATCACCGTGATAATCATTGTGATATAGTGGGGACATATTAATAGGAGTGGTGAGTTCACAACCTTCTAATGCAAACTTTAGCCTTGAGTTGAAGCATACTAAATGAGGAAGGGTTGATCAAGTTTTAATGTCAAATAATAATGATGATGGAAGGAGTTCTAGGGTTTATAGAAGACCAAGAAAATATGCCTTTGTACAATATAAGACTTTGTTTCATATTTTTTCATAAATCCACATGCTTTTCCTTCAAGACAACTTTAAATGTGAACCATAAACCATTAAAACTAACTTTAAATGTAATATACACATTTAATTGAGGCATATATTAAGGAATATACACATTTGCACATATTAATTTCTCATAATTTTTTTATATCAAAAAATACACTAAGTCAATAACAAATATTGCAATAGAGATGGAAGAACATCTTGAAAGCCTTCTCATTTGTCAATACTTGTAGCAATTCATCCAGGGAAATAGTCCTCCCATTTGCAACCCAGATCATGAAATATATTGTACAAGAAGAAACAAAAGGAGCTGTTGCCTAGTTTCTTTTCTCCAATCTAAGAAATCTACAAAATGGAAAAGAAAGAGAAGATTCAGAACTAGAAAATGCACTAGCAACCGATGTTTCTCATACCACTTAACACTTGCACCGGCAACCGATGTTATTTTCTTAAGTTGATAATATCAAGTATAACCTACATAAACAAATGCATCAATAATAGTCCTAAATGCATATGACATCAAACACCAATAGAGAACACCAACTTAAAGGTAGTCAATAGAGAGCAACATATAATTATCATTTTGCAAATTAACAATAATGCAATTTTGCAAACCCTTCTACAATCAAACTTAAACGCTTGAAAGAAAGAAGTGAATAATAACATGAATTTACAAATTCAATGTGCATACTTACAAATAAATCTAGGGAACCATCCTGGTCTTCTCTACTCTTTATTGTGTCAAGTATTTCCTCGTGGTCAAACTCACACACTTTCCACAAGTTCTTGTTCATAGGTTTTCCATTATATTTGATCAAATGAATGTTGGTTGTGACGACAAGGCTCAAGTAGTGAAGAATCTTTTGATGTGTGTTCAAACTACAAAATTCTTAACTAGGTACCTTCTAAGCCATGTGCCAGTAACAACCACTGAACCTATAGGATATTCTATGTTTTCTCTATCTATAACTGGGGCCTCCAATTTCTTTTTGGCCTAGATACACTGACACAGGTAATAATGTGTACCCTCTTCATTGTCTTCATCTGCAATCACTACATAAACATTCCCTTAATTGATATGTTCATCTTGTTAGATGTATTTAATGAACATAAAAATAAGACCTGAAAGTAAGATATATTACTTGGCTCTAGTAGGCCTGATACATGATCAAAGTCAATGAATATTAGATCTCTATGGTTTGTAGAGCCATTAGGATTTGATGAGTGTCAAGTTGGGTTATACTTCTTACAGACCATCCATCAACCCACTTTGTTGACATGCAATCATTCCATGCTTGAAGTGTACATGCAGAACAAAAGCATGCCATCTTCTGCATATGGATAGTCCATGTACCTACATTGGAGCTTGTAAAAGAGTGTAGCCTGCTCGATCCTGTTAGTTTACAACAATCCTCATATTTTGCAATGTTAGTATCATCTACTAAATGAAAAAATCTATGAACTAAAGAATTACCTTCACTAGCTGGACCCATTGCATGATTGCACCACTCGACAATTGATCTTGCATTTGTCAACTTTACACTGTCTTTTTACTTTAACTCTTCTCATGCTAGGGCTCTTTTGATACATTCACCTGCTCCATCATGCTCCCCCTTTCCATGCTTGGCCTTTGAGAAGTTCCACATATGGGGAACACCACTAATCCTATGCATCTTGCTCAAACAGTAAAACATTTTGGAGTTCTTGAATTGTGATGTATAGTTATCTAACCATATGATAGTTTGATTGAATGATATTCCCCTACTAGCTAGATCAACATAGAACATCTAAAAGCAACCTTGCACAAAATCCATAGAATGTGTGTGATCATCACTAATGTAAAAGTGATACTTCCTCAATACTTTCCTATTATCCTCTGCACTATCATTTGCATGAATGAATGCTATATGCACAAATATAGCAACTTGTGTGGATTTGTAGTATTGTGATTTCACCTCATTCTGTAGCTATAGTGTGTAGTTCTCCACAAAGTTGACAACTGAAATGATGCTATGAAGCAAAAACATGTCCATGCATAACTTGAATTGTGAGTCCAACCAATGAGCTTTATATATGTGTATGCCTTGCATACTCATAGACCACCTGATCATGGAAAATGCCCATAAACTGATACAATGGAATCTTATCACTAACCAATTCACACTTCTTTGCTTCTTTCCCATCTTTTAGAATGTAGGTCACTATCTTGTATTTGCCAAATTCCATAATTTTGTCTCCAATAGTGTGTGTACTAGCCATGTGTTGGAAAATTGGAAAATGCTGCATGCCACCACAATGATCACATGTGCCATCCAAACATGGCTTCTTGTAAAAAATTGACCATCCACTCTTTCACATAAAATGGAAAATAAAAATTCCCTTGAGGATTTAGGTGGAGGCCTTATGTTACATTCCTACAAAACATTGTTAGCATGCATATCTACACATATACGCTAATAAACATCATAATGGTTAGAAAACTCAATATGTACTCTACAAAAAAAAGTAGTGCATGTGTGATTTATTTTGACATAAAAAGGCTTTAGCATTTCAAAATACCTTTGACATATTTTAATTTAAGGAAACTTTCATACAAAATCAACAAAAATTTGGGTTTGAGTGGTATCCAAATAATGCTTTGGATGTGGCTCACATATTTTACTACCAATTCTACTTCTTAGAACATCTATTTGATTGGGAGAGGTCCTTGTGTTATCCTTCCAATAATATACTATTATAGATCTCTAGGCTTGAGCAATTCTTTTATCTTTTCATGGCACTCTACCCGAGAATTCCCATAACTCATTGCTATTTGGATCCTCCACTCTTTCACGCCTTCCTTTGGCTCTCATTAGAGATGATTTACTTATTTTCAAAGACTTACGTTTCTTTGTAAGGTTCACCTTGTTCCTTGTTTGACTACTTAACAGTGTTGTTGTCATCACATGTCGTGTGTCACAACTATCCTTTGTGTGTGAGGTAGAACCCAGGCTCTCATATGCACTCATCAAGTTCTTTACAATGGAATTTTCACTTGATTCATTCAAAACTCTTAGCCCAAGAGCCTTCATGGTGGGCCTATATTTGAGTTGCCTCATCATTTCAACAAATAGTTGGCATCTTCCACCCTCACTTAGCTTTGCAAAAAATAAACTCCTTATCCTCTGTGCATATCTTTGACATGAACATTTTGGAATCTTATTAGGCATCCATTTCAACACATTGGAATCAATATCACTAAAAAATGTAGGTTTTCTATGCTAAAATCTAGGATGAGTTCTATGATGTAAATTTATGTCAACATTAGGAATGTCAACAACATTGGGGATAGATCGCGTACCTTCAATTGAGTTGCCTTCAAATAGAGATATGTTTGCTAATATATCTTGAGATTGACATGTAAATGATGTTGTACCTCCAACTCGAGATGTTGTTTGTGGAGTGCATTAAAATAGAGATGTGTTTTCTGATGTACTTTCAAAACACAATGTTGTTGATGGTGTGTCTTCAATTAGAGATGTGATTTCTGATGTACTTGGAAAACCACATGTTGTTGCTGGTGTGTCTTCAACTAGAGATGTGCATTGAACTTCACCTATGGTTGATGATGTGCCCCCAATTTCAGGATCCATTTGTGTCCTTCCATGAAATTTTTTCATTCGTACCCTTTTTTTTCCAATTGGACATCTCTCTTAGATTGCACAGGAATTTCTGATTGTATGGGCTGGAATTCCTTTGCTTCACGAGCTACAATTTTTTATTCTCTTCTCCTTGCATTTTTAACTACACGTTCTTCCGGTGTTAGAGCCTTCAGTCATTTCCTCAACATGACATTGAATGCTACATGTTCACAAACACACATAGAACAAAATTAAGTAATGAATTTTTTGAAACATATTGATATCGTTGATTACATTGCATTTTATGAAACACACCAAAGAATTTTATGAAAGAAGGTAGTGGGCTATTTGGAATCATCAAAAATTTCTATGCTACAACATTTTTCATACATATATCTACCTCCATACCGCAAGAAAAGTAAGTAATGCATTTTTTCAAACATATCCATACCGCTGATTACATTGCATTTTATGAAACACACCAAGCATTTTATGAAACATATTGATATCATTGATTACATTGCATTGCATATCTTCAAAAATCAAAGCATTAATTTACATTGCATAACTAATGTGACTTATCAAACATTTCTATCCCCAACCTACGGTTTATAGTGAGCTTCAAAAAACCCATAACTTTTGATGCGTCTAGTGAAAATAAATGAAACTTGGTTCTAATTTTATGTATGCCTATATGCATGTGTTGAAAAAAGGAGGGTTTCTAAATCATAATTTTGTGTGATTTATTGAGGACATCTTGTTTCTTTTTGCAACTATACTATGTAAAACCTAGTACTTTAATGGACTTGTACAAAAATTGCTTTATGTAAGCGTTGATCAATGTTAAGACTTGGGTTTGAGGGGAGTATTTGGAGTGTGGACAAGTGCTTAGGAGCAAAGAAGTGTCAAACATAGGGTATAATTTGTTTCCACGTTTGAAAACTAGAGAATCTTGTGTTTATTGTTGTCAAAACCACATTGTGATTGTCAACCAAGCGATGAAGAACATGAATTCAAAGAAGCGTTTGTGATGCTATATCTTGGAATTATTCACTATTTATTTGGCAATGAGGTAACTTAGAAAGAAAATAAGCATTTTGAATTGCACAAAATTTTCCCTTTTTTTGATTTCTTAGAAAGGTAAATGGTATGAATGAATGGAAACTTGCATTAACAACTATGTCAAGTCACTTGAATTTATCTAAGCACATGATGAAGGCGATTTTTTTATGGAACAAAAAAATTAATGGAAACTTGCATTAACAACTATGTCAAGTCACTTGAATTTATCTAAGCACATGGTGAAGGTGATTTTTTTATGGAACAAAAAAATTAATGGAAACTTGCATTAACATTGATGAAAGATCTTAGGTTTTCCAAATTAGTTGAAAATAAAAGTTTTCCCACAACCATCACTAATATTGAATTTGAATCTATTTTGTCATCTTTTCCATTTTATATCTTCAAGCCCCTCAAAATTAAATCTTTACATGCAGCATCTATCTAATTTAATGTTCAGTTCTATGTGTAACAATGAAGATTAATAAAATAAATAAAAAAACTCAATATAAACTGTGTGACCAATTTTTATGTGTATCAATATATAGAAACGATAAATCAAACACACTGATAAGACATTATATCAAAATAGAAAATCAAATGAAAAGGAATACAAACTCAATTTTTTGTTCTTAGTGTTGTCCTATCGTCCTCTATCTCCAGTGTTTTTGTCGATTCTAG
>VDFB02281492.1:959607093-959625887 GCA_007258455.2 Sequoia sempervirens | reverse complement strand
AAACATGCCTATTCAGATGCATTGGAACAGTCTGTTTGGTCACACGAGTTGCAAAATGAAAGTTGCACCACTTTGCAACTTTCCACTACTTCCATTTGACACTTTTTCCATTAACTAAAATGGACACCACAGAAAAACCAATTCTAGATAACAAAAAGGCAAGAGAGTTACCTAGAGGGGCCCAACATGATTCCATAGAATCATATGATAAGTTTCTAAGCATTGTGGTATCCCAGTAACAACATGTTGAAGTTTGCAACCACTTTGCACTTTGGACCCTTAAGGGATCAATCTGGTTGAACGTATCTCGAAGTGATTCTGCATGTTTAGGTGCAAAAGAGACCATTCCTAGCGTAAAAATACCTATTTGGACACGCTTGAATAATTCGGGCTTCTGGCCCACACACAATTTTGTAGAACAAAAAAGTTGCAATTCACTTTTGCAACTTCTTACCTACTTGTATTTGACACTTTTTCCATCAACTGAAAAACCGGACACCATGGGAAACCACTTTGAGATAACAAAATTCGGAGAGTAAGTTACTGTGAGAGGCCCAACACAACCTTACAAGATTAGATGAGAAGTTTTTAAGCATCACAATATCCGAGTAACAACATGCTGAAGTTTGTAGCTATTTTGCACTTTGGACCCTTAAGGGATCGATCCAGTTGAATGTAGCTTAGAGAAATTTTTTGTGTTTGGGTGTGAAAGAGGACCATTCCTAGCATAAAAATACCTATTCAGATATGTTGGAATAGTTTTTTTGGTCACACAAATTGTAGAATGAAAGTTGCACCACTTTGCAACTTTCCACTACTTGCATTTGACACTTTTTTCATCAGCTAAAAATTGGACACCATAGGAAAAACACTACGAGATAACAAAAAAAAGAGAGGTTATTGTAGAGGGTCCCAACATAATTTCATAGGATCATACAGGAAGTTTCTAAGCACCATAGTATCCGAGTAACAATATGCTGAAGTTTGTAGCCATTTTGCACTTTGGGCCCTTAAAGGATCGATCCAGTTGAACATAGCTTGAAGCGATTTTGTGTGTTTGGGTATGAAAGAGGTCCATTCCTAGTGTAAAAATACCTATTTAGATGCATTAGAATAATTCATTTGGTCACACAAATTGCAAAATGAAAGTTGCACCACTTTGTAACTTTCCATTACCTGCATTTGACATTTTTTCCATTAACTGAAAATTGGACACCACAGGAAAACCAATTTGAGATAACAAAAACTGAGAGAGGTTATTGTAGAGGGTCCCAACATGATCCCCTAGGATTAGACAAGAATTTTCTAAGCATCACGGTATTCGAGTAACAACATGCTGAAGTTTGCAGCCATTTTGCACTTTGGACCCTTAAGGCATCGATCTGGTTGAACATAGCTCAGAGTGATTCTGCGTGTATGGGTGTGAAAGAGAACCATGCCTAGCATAAAAATATATATTCAAATGCATTAGAATAGTTCCTTTGGTCACACAAGTTGCAAAAAAAAAGTTGCACCACTTTGCAACTTTCCACTACTTGCATTTGACACTTTTTCCATCAACTGAAAACTGGACACCACAGGAAAACCACTCTGAGATAACAAAAACAAAGAGAGGTTATTGTAGAGGGGACCAACATGATCCCATAAGATTAGAAGAGAAGTTTCTAAGTGTCATAGTATCTGAGTAACAACATTCTAAAGTTTGCAGCCATTTTGCACTTTGGACCCTTAAGGGATTGATCTAGTTGAACGTAGCTCGGAGTGATTCCACGTGTTTGGGTGTGAAAGAGGACCATTCCTAGCGTAAAAATACCTATTCAGACATGTTGGAATAGTTCATTTGGTCACACGAGTTGTAGAACGAAAGTTGCACCACTTTGCAACTTTCCACTATTTGCATTTGACACTTTTTCCATTAATTGAAAATTGGACACCACAGGAAAACCACTTGAAGATAACAAAAAATGAGAGAGGTTATTGCAGAGGGTACCAACATGATATCTTAGGATTAGATGAAAAGGTTCTAAGAATCACAGTATCTGAGTAATAGCATGTTGAAGTTTGCAGCCATTTTGCACTTTGGACCCTTAAGGCATTGATCCGGTTGAACGTAGCTCAGAGCGATTTTGCGTGTATGGGTACGAAAGAGGACCATGCATAGTGTAAAAATACCTATTTAGATGTATTGGAATAGTTTGTTTGATTACACAAGTTGCAGAATAAAAGTTGCACCACTTTGCAACTTTCTACTACTTGCATTTGACACTTTTTCCATCAACTAAAAACTGGACACCACAGGAAAAACCACTCTGAGATAACAAAAAATAAGAGAGGTTATTGTAGAGGAGACCAACACGATCTGATAAGATTAAATGAAAAGTTTTTAAGTGTCACGGTATCTGAGTAACAACATGTTGAAGTTTGCAGCCATTTTGCACTTTGGACCCTTAAGGGATCGATTTGGTTGAACATAGTTTAGAGCGATTCCGTGTGTTTGGGTGCAAAAGAGGACTATGCCTAGTATAAACATACCTATTTGGATGTGTTGAAACAATTATTTTGGTCACATGGGTTGTAGAATGAAATTTTCACCACTTTGCAACTTTCCACTGTTTGCATTTGACACTTTTTCCATTAATTGAAAATTGGACACCACAGGAAAACCACTTCGAGATAACAAAAACTAAAAGAGGTTATTGTAGAGGGGCCCAACACAATCCCATAGGTTCAGAAAAATATTTCGTAAGCACCATGGTATCCAAGTAATACCCCATCAAAGATTGCTACCCTTTTGTACTTTGGGATTTGATGTTTCATTGAACTGTATAGTTCCATACAGGGTGATTATGCTCTCTTTTCAATGGAATTCAGTGGGTAGTAGACTTAACTCCATTTTAGTTTTGGTTTGGTTGGATTTCAAGTGATTTTGTGCATTTTAGAAGCCAATTACTGAGGGTCGATTTGCATACCCTATTTCAAGGGTTTTGAGTGCATTAAAATGTCATATTAAGCCTTTCACCCACTATATGCTTCTATAACTCGATGGAAAGGATTAGTTATGGTTATAAAACATGTGTGAAAGGGAGGCAAATAGAGGGTTTTTAGATGATGCCCTAGATGTCAAATGGTGCATTTTTGAGTGAAAAATGGTGGTTTACTGCTAGGGTTTGAATAAATCTTTGGGGGCAGCGATATCTCTTAAACTTCTAAGCTTGTGAAGACCTTTTTGAAGGTGTTTTAGACTTTGGTTGGCTGTTAGAAGGTTTCGAGTATGGGTTTTCAATAAACCCTTGCCTAACTTGTCAAAGAAGAGGGTTTTTAGGTTTGTTATGTTAGAGGGCTTGTTGATTCAATTCAAGGTGGAGGAAATCTTTTCAACATCAACTAATCAGACCTCAACAAGACACCAACCTTGAAATCACAATCACCCAAATTGAATCAACTAACAACAATAGGCTTATAGTCTCCAAATCTCATCAAATGGGCTTATCTTTTAGAGAAGGTCATCCAATGGCCAACCAACCATCAATCAAGCTTTAACATAGACCCTGAAACAAATTCCCTAGAGATCATACCATGTTTCTTTGTACCATCATTAAGATCCAATAGACCACCTTGCACAAAGGCTACTAAATTAGTCCTATTTATAAAGAGATGACCTTTTAAACACTAGATCTTCACTCAAACTCCTCAAACAGTAGTATGTTATGTGTCAAAACCTCCAATTCCATGATTTGTTTCTAGGTCCAAGACCTCTAGATCCCTAATACACCAAACCCTCGATTTCAAGAAAAATACTTGGGGTTTTAATGAAAATCCTATCTCCTAGACCTTCCAGACCCAAACAAAGCACCAAAAACACTTACTATACCCTTCAAATGGTGAATAATACATTACATGGACAATCCTTCCCACATTTTTTCAAAACATCACTTGAAACCCTCATTTTCATCATGAAAATACCCTGCTACAACCCTAGAACACCATCCCAAACAACCAACCTTGACTCCACAACATTATAAATAGGTTATGCATGTATTTTACAAGTTAGAGGACCCATTCCACAAGTTACAGTAGGCACAAAAAGTGGAATGGGTTGAATTACATCATGAAACCCTTCAATCCAAGAACACTATGAAAGTAGGTAGCAGCAGTAAAAAAAAGATAACTTTCACTATACAAAGAGTTAGAACCTATAAATAGGTGCAAATGAAAGCTAATTCATCAATATACAACATCCAATAGGTTTTAGATAGCATCTATATAGGCCGTACAACAACAAGAAAAGTGAGAAAAACCAGTAATTTTTTGGAAAATAACATTCTTCTTGATAATAGATGGGTTACAAATCAACCAACAACCTCTCCTTCAAGGAATTGAAGGTTATTATACATGTTTACCATAGGAATAATAAAATTAGAGGCTTTGAAAGGAACTCCATGAAAACCAAGCTTTCTAAATGGTATATCAAACTCTAGTTCAAAATCTTTTAGATGAGGCTGCTCCCATAGCTCTCTTACTCACTTGACAAATCCTTGAAACTTTGTATTGATTTTATTTTTCTTGTCCCTCTCTTGTTGTTCTTCCTCAATTTCATCAAGATCATGCATTGACCTTCTTTCCCCTCCTAAATTTTGGACCACATCCATTACTTCCACATAAAACTGGACATCCTTGGTCTTCTTGGTTCCCACGCCTGATATGGTTATGCAAATGAAAATGAAGCACAGTAATCATCTCCTTCCCTAGATGGAAGAATGCATGCTTAATGTTTTGATACATGATATCAAATCTCCCTTCTTCTCTCATGGTTGAATATTGAAATCCAGTATGGTGGGCCTCCAGAGTTCTAGTCATCTTTCTTCCTCTTCCACCAAATGCTAGCTTGATCCACACGTCTGCCAGCCTAATTGGCTTTGTTTTTGAAAGTTGAAGTTTCTCCTGAGTCACCAATGTAGCTCTCTCTACGTTTTCAAAATATTTCATTACTACAAATCGTCTTTGGGATTCAATCATTTGTACCAAATGGTTGATGTGCTTTGAATCCTTGCATCTAAAGGAAATTTCCTTAAATATTGCTAGGGAATTTCAATGTTGCCATTGTATTTGGAATTAAAGTCGGTACCTACAACATTGAAAATTATCCTTTTATAAGAATTACCTCCATCTTGTTGGCTTGTAACACTCTTGATGGTGGCTACATGAAGAGTGATTCTGATTCCTCTTCTACATCAGAGGGTTCATATCCTTGATTTGACTCTTCTGAATTATCAGAATCAGAATCACTAGCTTCCATATTCAAAAATTCCCAACCAACATCTTCAATAAATTTATTTGGATCATCAGTAATAGTCTTCAAAATTGGCTGCTAGTACATGTTCATTATGCTTTCATAATACTTTATAACCATGGAGTTCAACCATTCCTTGATGCCATCAAGTGAAGATTGAGGAATGGCGTCAATGCAGAGTACATCCCACTTGAAGTCTTTGAAAACAATAGCCATATCAAATTCATTTTGCCCAAGTCCTAATCTCTCAAGGTTAACAATCTCAATCTCATTAATAGTGATTACTAAGAAAGGTAATTCCACCAAATCTACCAAATAGTTTACCATACGAACAATAAAAGCAGAGGCTTTAAAAGGAATTCCATGAAAACCAAGCTCTCTAAATGGTATATCAAACTCTAGTTCAAAATATTTTAGATGAGGCTAATCCCATAGCTCTCTTACTTGCTTGACAAATCCTTGAAACTTTGTATTGATTTTATTTTTCCTTTCCCTCTCTTGTTGTTCTTCCTCAATTTCATCAAGATCATACATTGACCTTCTTTCCCCTCCTAAAGTTTAGACCACATCCATTACCTTCACATAAAACTAGACATCCTTGGTATTCTTGGTTCCCACACCCTAATATGGTTATGCAAATGAAAACGAAGCAAAGTAATCATCTCCTTCTCCGTTGGTTGGAAGAATGCATGCTTGATGTTTTGATACATGATATCAACTCTCTCTTCTACTCTCATGGTTGAATATCGAAATCTAGTATGGTGGGCCTCCAGAGTGACATTCATCTTTCTTCCTCTTGCACCAAATACTATCCCAATCCACATGTCTTCCAGCCTAATTAACTTTTTTTTTGAAAGCTGAAGTTTCTCCTGAGTCACCAATGTAGCTCTCTCTGCCTTTTCAGACTCTTTCATTGCTACAAATCGTCTCTGGGATTTAATCATTTGTACCACATGGTTGATGTTATTTGAATCCTTGCATCTAAAGGAAATTTCCTCAACATAAATACTGTTAGGGAATTTCAATGTTTCCATTGTAGTTGGTATTGAATCCGGTACCTGCAACATTCAAAATTATCCTTATATAAGGATTACCTTCATCTTGTTGGCTTGTAACACTCTTGATGGTGGCTACATGAAATCTAATTCTGATTCCTCTTCTACATCAGAGGGTTCATATCCTTGTTCTGACTCTTCTGAATTATTAGAATTAGAATCACTAGCTTCCATATTAAAAAATTCCCAACCATCATCTTCAATAAATTTATCTGGATCATTAGTAATACTCTTCAAAATTGGCCACTAGTTCAAGTTCATTCTGCTTTCATAATATTTTATATCTGTGGAGTTCAGCCATTCCTTGATGCCATCAAGTGAAGATTGAGGAATGACATCAATGTGGAGTACATCACTTGAAGTCTTTGAAAATAATAGCCATATCAAATTCCTTTTTCCCAAGTCATACTCTCTCAAGGTTAACAATCTCAATCTCACTAATAGTGATTACTAAGAAAGGTAATTCCACCAACTCTATCAAATAGTTTACTGTAGGAACAATAAAAGCAGAGGATTTGAAAGGAACCCCATGAAAACAAAGCTCTCTAAATGGTATATCAAACTCTTAGACCTCATTCTTGCACATTTACAACCATATTCAAATGTTTTCCTTCAAAAGGCTACAAATTCAAATATTGACAATTTTGTAGCAAGAATGCATATTTTTTGCATATTTGACCACCAAGACTCAAAATCTCACCCTAATACACATTAAATAGTCTTGATTGACCTTATTTAGCATAAATAAACAGAAAATACCTTAATCCAATCTATTGACCACCTATCAGCCTTCAAAAAGTGAAATTTTGCAACTAGGAGACTAGGTGCTCCTGCACCAAAATTACATTGTGTCTGAGCCTTCAAGAGGCTTTAAATAGCCTTTACAAATGATTCTACATCTTTCCAATCATGCCTAACTATTTTTTTTGTAACTAACATGACTTATTACATTATAAATTAATTGTGGATGTAATATGGCCTTATTCAATTAACAAAAATCAAAACATAAAACTAACTTAAAAGACTTCAATGAACCAAATTTTCTCAATAACCTTGATGCCCCTACACCAAATTTCAATATTTTAGTAAATTTCATTACAAGTAAATCTCATTACAATGCCTTAGGTACTCTATTCTCACATATATTTTACAATGTCAATTATACATTTGAGATTCTCTTATAATGTCTACATCATAGGTTCTCATTTAGAGGTTAACTTCAAATGAGTAACTTGAGATTCCCTCACAAAGCTTCACATGCTATTTTATAATGGATTCAAATAAGAATTGAGATTTTTCAAGATCATCAAAATAAGGATGTTGCATTGCTTTCTTGGATAAGATTCTTTTCGATGGCTCAAAAATCAACATTTTCTGCACGGAGAGACCAATCAATTTTTACTAGTTTAGTTACAGATACACAAAGTAAAAGAATAAAAAGAAACAACTCATCCAAAATGGAAATGAAATGAAAATAGATGGAAGGAACTTACAGATAGGCATGACTCTCAACTTAGTCACTCCTAGTCATACATCTTCACTGGGAGTTCCAAGATACCTATTGCACACAACACCTCTCATGAATAGAATATCTTGAAATTCGAGATGCTCTTATAATGTCTACATCACAAGTGCTCATGATAAGGTAAACTTCAAATGAATAACTTGAAATTCCCTCACCAAGCTTTGCACACACTTTTGTAATGGCTTATTTAATAATAATTGATATTTTTCAAGAGCATCAAAATAGGGATGTTGCATTGCTTTTCTACTTGAGATTCTCTTGGATGGCTCATAAATTTTCATTTTCTGCAAGGGGACACCAATCAATGTTTACTGGGTTACTTAAAGATACGCAAAGTAAAATAAGATGATAGCATTGGCATTGAAAAAACTAACATGGATACAAATATAAATTAATAAGAACCATTGTGCATATACTTACAAATTAATCCAATGAACCATCTGGGTTTTCTCTACTCTTTATTGTGCCAAGTATATCCTCATGGTCAAACTCACAGACCTTCCACAAGGTCTTGTTCAAAGGTCTACCCCCATATTTGGTCAAACAAACATTGGATGCCAAAATAAGGTTTGAGTAATGAAATATCTTACAATGTGTGTCAAAGTCCTAAAACAACCAATGTTTAACACTCTTATGTGGGTACCTTCTAAGCCACGTTCTAGTAACAACAACTAAGCTTGTAGGGTATTCGATGTTTTCTCCATCTATAATTGGGCCTTCCAATTTCTTTTTGGCCTCGACACAACAAAACAAGTAATAGTCTATTCCCTCTTCATTGTCTTCATCTACAATAATTGCATAAACATGCCCTACATTGATATGTGTGGCATATCCCTTGAAATTTTTCAACATTACAAATATTGTACAAAGTAAGATAACAATATGGAATTTCAAAAATTAAGAAAGTAGATATATTACCTGGTTGAACTAGATCTGATACGTGGTCAAAGTTGACCGATGATTCCATCTGTGTTAGTTCCAATGATATCAGAGGGAAATACATGTGAAGTGGGCTAAGATAACTTGTCAACCCACTCCCTTGAATCACAATCATTCCAGGCTTGCATTGTACATGAAGAAAAAAAGCATGTCATCTTACATGTATCAATACTCCATGAACCTGCATTTGAGCTAAGGAAAGAGTGTAGCTCACTCGATCCTGTAGTGTACAACAATCCTCATATGGTGCAATGTTAGTATCATCCATCAACCAAAAAAATCTATGAACTAAAGACGTACCTTCATTACTTGGACCCATCGAAGCATTACACCACTTGACGATTGATATTTTCACGCATGCTCATGCACCATCATGCTCCCCCTTTACACTAGAATCTTCTCAATAACCAAATCACACCTTTTTTCTTGAGACCCATCTTTTGTAGCATATTCCAATGTTTTATGCTTCCCAAACTCTACTAGTTTTTGTCCCACCTCATCTTTGCTTTCCATATGTTGACATACTAGCATTCGTTGCAAGCCACCGCAACGCTCACATGAACCATCCAAGCATGAAGTCCTGTAGAATATTTTTCTATCCTATATTTCACATAAATTTTTTGATAAGAACTCTCTTGAAGATTTTGGTGGGGCTTCTATGCCACAATCCTGCAAAACATCGTTAGTATGCAAATCTAAACACATAGAACAATAAACATCATAATGGTTAGAGAATTCAATATGTAGTCTACAACAACAAGTAGTGCGTGTGTGATTTATCTTGACATAAAAAGGTTTAAGAATTTCAAAAAATATTTGAGAAATAATAATTTGAGGATAATCATTTTGAAATTTATGAAAAAATTGGGTTTGAGTCGTATCCAAAAAATGCTTTGGATGTGGCTCACGGTTCTGACTACCGATTCTCCTTCTTATAACATCCCTTTGATTCAAAGATGGCCTTGTATTATTCCCCCAATACTCTTCAATTAGTGTTCCCAATGATTCAACAACTTTTTTATCTTTATGTGGCAGTCTCCCCGAGAATGCCCATAATTTATTTGAATCATTGCCCTCAATTCTTTGCCGCCTTTGAACGACTTTTGATAAAAAATTTCTACTAATTCCCATTTTTTCACTTGTATTTTTAATGAGATGAGATCTCTTTGTTTGATAGCTTACCAAAGTCGATGTAATGACACGTCGGGTGACATTACTATCCTTTGAGCATGAGGTCTTACCCACACTCTCATAAACATCCATTAGATTCTTCACAATAGTGTTTTCACTTGATGAATTTGATGTTCTCAACCCAAGAGACTTCATGATGTTTCTATACTTTAAACCCCACATCATTTGAACAAATAGTTGACATCTTGCGGTCTCATTTAGCCTTTCAAAGAAGATTTTCCAAATCTTATTAGCATATCCTCTACAAGTGCGTTCTAGAATCTTACCTTCCTTGTGCTGCAAAATATCCTCGTCAATATTAATCAAAAACTTTGGCTTTCTATGCAAAATTCTAGGTGGTGTTCTCCTAGGTACATACATCTCAACATTAGAAATTTCATCAATATTTAATTGAGGTGGGCTAGATTGCATACCTTCGATCGGGGGTGGAGTAGAAGACATACCTTTATATTCACATGGGGATGATGGCATACCTTCTTTGTCAAATCTGAGTGATTATGTACTCTCAACTTGAGATGCGGTGGATGGTGTCCAACCATATTCACTTGCGGTAGATGGTGTCCCTCCATATTCGATTATGATTAATGGTATCTCTTCACATTCAATTGTTGTAGAGGGTGTGTCTCCCACTATGGTATCTGCATCTGTCCTAGCATGACGCTTTCATATTCGTTCCCTTTGTGCTATCAATTTCTTTTCTCTTTTTGACGGTTGAGGTGCCTCTTCAATTGGCTTGTTTTCATCAATTGTTTCCAATTTATTATTTTCATGATATGTCACCACCCATTCTCTCTCTTGTTCTTTAAAGGCTTTATAATCTTCATCTGTTAGTTTCTTCCTTGTTCGTTTCTTTGGCATGGCAGATAATTTTACCTGTAGCATGGTAATGAGACAAATATTAGTTCCTCAAAAATGTATCCATTAAAATAAATGAAATATATGTCATTCAAGGCTTCATAAATAGAAAAAATAGGTGATGAGGTAGCTTTACTAATGAGATAATTTAGAAATAGAGATGAAAACCAAAATAGTTTAAATAGGTAGTAGAATTTTCAAAATGTGCAAAAAGTGCTAAGTTGTGAAATTAACAAATAGTGAAGGGTTCAATGGAGACTTGGGAGGCTCAATCACAACCAATTTGAAAAAATTACTTTAAGAGGAATCTAACAAGGTTAAGATGACCTATTTTAACAAACCAAACAACCCTCAAATCTTGAAAATCACCAGAAGTTAGATTTCACACTTTCACCCCTTGAACCCTAATAGTAGTGGAAACTCAATTTTTTCCCAATAACTCAAATGTTCTAAAAAACACTAGAAAAAATATTGACAGTTTTAGACACCCATTTTAGAGTTATTACACATATCTCAATGTCAGGTACACATCCTTTGGACCAAATCCCCCAAAACACCCCTTCTAGTTTGACCTAATTAGGTTGATTAGGCCTAATTTGCAAAGCAACATGCCCTCAAACTTATCACATGACCTTGAAACCTTGGGGAAACATTTATTAGGTTCCCAAACCTCCAAAACCATAACTAGATTCCTATGGTATGGACAAATTCATTCCAAACCTGAAAACCCTTGTTTTATGCACTATTCAAGAGGGTTTATTGAATATGCTACTTCCACAACCTCCTAGACTTTAAAACCAACTTGAACAAAGGAAATTAACCTTTCAAATACCTAAAAATTCAAAAAATCATGATCTCCCATAGAGATTCTTCCAAACCCTAGGTCTAAGTCCTCATTCACATGCATTTTTGCTCACAAAACTCACTATAGCAGCAGGTTTATTACTCCTATTTCTTTCCTATCACTCAAATCATGCATCCTACACTTAAATCAGAATTAATAAGGTCTTTTAAATAGGTTACAGTTTACACAGAAGATGTAAGGGCCCTTTAAATCATGTTTTGTTCACAAAACCCTCAAAACAAGGGTTCTTGGGTTGTGCACAAGAAAACCCTTAAAGAAATCTTCAAAGTATTTATCAAGCCCTAAAAGTAGATGGAAATCATAGAATACTCATTCCCCTACACTATTCCAAAAGATACTTTCATAATACAAGACTGTATGTTACTGTACAGGTCAGGAAAAAACCAGAAAACATAGAAAATTGTTGCTAAACTTGAGATTTCAATGTATTTTCTTCTCAAAAACTCCAAATAAAACTTACATTTCATTTCTACATTCCATTTAAAGGCTTCTTCTTCACATACCACTGACCAACTACCTTTCAATTGAATTTCAAACCCTTAATGACCGTTGAAGGCCAAGTTTACATCATTTACACATGATTTAACAACAATATTACTCATATTGTAAATTTGCACCCCTAACACCTATAACTCACTAAAACCACACCAATGGCTTGAAATGAGCCTTATTACATCCACAAAACACTAATCTTGCACACTTTACATGTAAATTCAAAAACTTTCCTTCAAAGGTTACAAAGATACTTTAGTGCAAGATCACCATTTTTCATATTTTAACACCTAAACTCAAAAAATCAACCTAAGACATGCTTAGTGGTATTGATTGACCTTATTCAAAAAAAAAAAATCTCAAAGACTCATCCAAACACCTATTAACCTCCTAATTACCATCAAATGATCAAATAAGGAGGATGAGGTGTAGGTGCTCCTGCACCAGGGTTGTAAAACTGTATTAAGGAGGGAGACCAACGATCACCTCTTTCAAATGTTAGTTTTGGAAGTTGAAGTGGTTTGTTTTAGGAAATTATCAAAGGCCATGAGAAAATTGAATGGAGGATGATCCTTGGATTGGGTGTCAAACCAAATGAAGAAATGTTGAGTTTTCCTTAAGAAAAATGAGGTTTTGGTGAGTGAAATGGAGTTTTTGAGTTGGGTAGCGTTATTTTATGTTAGATTGAGCATGAGCAGGGTATTTTAGGCTTGTTTGAAATTTTTTCAAGTTTTGGAGTGTTTGGAAAGTGCTACTTTCAATAAATCGTAGGGTTTCTAAGCCTAGGTAGAGGGTTTTATGGTTTGGGTGGTAAATGATTGAATCTTTGTAATCTAACATTGTAATTTGAAGTTTTGATAGATATAAAGTGCTGCCCCAAGGTTTAAAGAGATTTGGACAAGTTTTGAAGGTGGTCCCTTTGTAAAAGTGTTCTAATTTGGGCTCTTAAAAGGATAGAAAGCTTGAGTTGTGCAATTTGGTACAAAACAAGCATTGGTGATTGTTGGATATGTTGAAAGGCTCTGTAATGGGTCCTTGATGTGTGTTGTGTTGTGAGTTGAAAGGTTGTGTGAGTGGAATTATACTTGATTGAGTGAATTTGATATGCTACAAGGAACAGTGTGGATATGTTGAATGAAGAGGTCCTAATGAAATTGTAAATTGAAAATTGTGTTTGTAGATTGGAGTTGTGTGTTTGTGTGTTGCAGGCCTCCCCCTACTACATTAGGAGTATGTTCCAATTTTTTAGAGATATGTATGGAAAATTTGGTAGCATAGACAAGGAAATCAATTGGTTTGTATAACATTTTGACAAAATCCCTCAATGAAAGCTTTGGAAGCATACACAAAGTAAGTCAACTGTTAAATAACAAAATTCCTCAAAGAGATGTGGTTTAAAAATGTAATTGGAAAGTGTATAGAATTGTGTAATTTAAAATGTCCATTGACAACCTAAAAGGTTATAACATGAAAAAAATGATCAACATGGAATATGCAAAACAACAAAAATGAAAGGTACCAGGTGTACTTCTTTCATTTGGGGCATCAAAAATTAGAATTTTTGAATTTGATCGAGGCAAGTTATTCTTTGAACCAACATAACAAGTACATTGCTTCAAGAGGGAAAAATGTAGACACGTCAAATTAGCATCATGCATATTCATCCACTCAATAAATAAATCAAATGCATCACATCCATTCACTTAGTAAATCAGGTTCTTATCATCAAAAGCTCAATCATAGTTTAATTAAATAAATCAAGCTTTATTTAATTAAAATCTCAAAAATGCATCTTCCATCCTTTTCTAATTTAAATAAATCAAATATTTAAATCCTAAAAGTCAAAATCATTTAATCAACATTAAATCAGCATAATCATCATCTATTTAATCTAACCCTGATTAAATACTCACCCACTTGCATTCTCTAGATTTGGCCACTTGCACATGAAATTGCATTTAAATGGTTTATCAAAATCTTTATTTTCAACTTGGCATAAAGGAAGAATACTCTCCAAGTTTGAATTTCCCCCCAAGTGGACATGTACACCCAACAGAGCATTTATGAGGCCTTACATGTCTCTTACATGTCCCCTTCCAAAGTCAAACTCAACATTCATTGCAAATTTGAATTCAAATTCTCCTCTCATGGGCACTCTTCCCAAATCTTGCACATACATCCACCAATCACATGATGACAAGTGTCCTTCTTTCATTGGTCCAATCTTAGTCCCACATTGGTCTCTCTTCAACACTTAGCATTTTGAAAATCTTTAAATACAAGCTTCATCTTTGAGCAAATCCTCCACAATTTTTATGCAAGGTTACTCTCTTCATTTGAGATTTGATCTTGTTCATCATCACTCCACCATCTTCATAGCATTTTCATCTTAAGCTTTGATCAAGGATTGGGAAAGGGTCACTAGCACATGTGACACCAATCCACTATGGAATAGAGTTTTGACTATGCTTTTATATGTTTACATTTGATCATCTTTGTTTATCTAATTTGCATGTTTCATTATAGTCAATATTTCATAGGGATTTCAAATCTAATGTTTTGCAAAGGACTAACATGATGAAATTATGTTAAAATTGTTGATCATTTGCAGATTTGATGTCCACAAAATGGCGCTAGAGGGAGGGCAGGAATAAGTCTTTGTTTCTGTCTTTGATCATAAGCTTTTTCAATACCTTGTAAACAATTATTCTTTCTGTTCTTGTAGTATTTGAATGAGATGCTTGGTGTTGTACTTAGCTTAGAGTGGAAATTCAGAAAATGTATCTCTCTAATCTGTGGCATTTACCTGGCACGTATCCTGCAATCAACACATCCCATGAGATGACATTTCTTTGAGGGAGTTTTTCATATAGTACACGTGCCTTTTATGTTCTTCCATTGATGAACGCCTGCACCATGTCCCAAAGATTTTCATTTTGCAGGTAGGGAGAACGCCAGGTCAAGGTTGTGGAATTCAGTTCTATACCTACCCTGATAATCAGATACACTGTCTATTTTCTTGCTTTTGGCAATGGAATCATAGGCAGCTTTTTCCTGCACATTCCACAGTACTGATGTCTAGCGTATTCCTTAGTCTTCAAACTGCTTGTGCTTGTCTTTTGCATCCTCACCATAAGTCATTGTTCTCTGAGGCAATCTGTCAAACAATCCACATATTCTATTAGCATTTAATGGTCTGCACAGTTTGGGGTGGTGCATAGATCTCTTGACCCATTCTGTCAACCGTTTCACGCGCCTTGTCTATGCTCTTTCATTAAATTGTCAAACAGTTCGCGCACCTTGTATCTGCTTCTGCATTAGACCATCAAATAGTTCAAGTGCCTTGTTTATGCTTTGCACCTCCTTGAGACATTTTGTTAAACAAGTCTCGTGCTCGAATTATTAGAGGAAAGAATGAATAAAATTACAATCTGTTGCGACAGAGAGATGACGAAATTCAATCTCCACAAAAGTTCTATATTTTTTGTAATAGTTGAAAATACACAAGAGATACAATAGAAATATCCGTTCGTATGGAGAACTTTTCTCTTTCCCTGTGCTATCACTGTAAGTGATTCAACCCGCAGCTATTTGTCAAACTGAAACAATGGAGCAGATGCTTGTAGCACTATTTGTTCAAGCTTTAACTATAGTTTTTTTTTTTCTGATAGTTCGAGCTTTATTTATTCAGAGGAAAATAATTGCAAGTACAACCACAGCGGCACCTAGTAGAAGAATAATAGAAAGCCTCCAAGATGATTATTGGCGCGGGAAATGAGGACAGTGCACAAATCCTACATTCATTTCCCTCTGTCAGAGAAGAGTAGAAGCTGTTGAATAAATTACCAAAGGTTATGTTGCTAATTGATTAACTATCTTGCATATCTTATCATGCCTCTCACCTGCTCAAGGACGCACCAATCGTTTAATTAGGAAAATAAAAATATTCTATGTGGACTACTCCAGAGGAAGCAAAACGTGCATTTCCCAGTCCCGGGCCTACGCATTTATCACATTCGTCTGTTGCTTATGTAAGTTGGCAGTTTTCTTTTGTGATGCAAACTGTCTTTGCTTTATGCATTGAATATTATTGCATCATTTATTACCGTTAATTGGTACGCATTGGTCTATATTAAGTTGGAATATCTGTCATTCTTTAATAGCAATGTTTCCTTTGTAGTACATTATTCTAGTCTGTGCTACCAAACGAGTCCTTACCTGATATTAATAGATATGTGAAAACTGCATGCTATCCTCCAAAACTTCAATGAATGTGAACCCATTGGAGTAGTAGATGAAGGAGATCCTCTGGAAGATGTTAGAGTACTCTTCTGAAACCCATCAATAATGTCTTTTGCAAGCTGATAGTCAAGTCACTTCACTATTAAATATAGCGCCTGCTGAGTCTTAAAACAGTCCAAGAAAAGCATTGCCACGGATCTTAGGATCTTCTCTTACTTCTTCTAGAAGTGCGTCCCTTCTGTGATGAGTAAAATGTCTTACCAACTACATCTAAGGATTCCAACAAAATCGTCATAATGATATGTCAAATCATTCAAACACAGTCTAGTGGTACACGAGAGTGATTTGTGGCATTCTTCTTAATAGACAGATTATGCTTGATAGATATGCATGCTCTTTCTTTGAGATTTCCCAAGCGACTGTACATATTGGACAAGATTGAATTTTGAAAGCAAGAAAGCTACTCCAAACTCTCATTTTCTCACATCAAAAGATAAGAATATCTGGGATTTATTACAACTTATCATCATTGTTAATTTCTTTCTTGTTGAATGTTTCAAGTAGTAGTAATGGAAAATAGGGATGTTTTACTCCATGGTCAGAATTAGGGGATTGAGCGGTATTAATTGCAAAGGGGATATTAAAAAATGCTGAGTTTATGACAATCTTTTATTGGAAAGAATCTAGCAAATCTCCTTCTTGAAGCAAAGGTATCAAATGTACTTGATGTCGGGCAGGAAGACGTGCTTTATTACACAGTAAAGTGCTTTGTATGTGCTGTTCTCATCAATATCATTGAAATCATATTGTTCTTAAAGGCTGGCTGTGTAGAGTGGGTAGGACTTTCTATCATTAATATTGTTGTTTCTCACTCATTTATTGTTTTTGCAGGTTAAGTGAAGGGGAATTGAAGTCTTACCTAAAAATCACTGCAAATCTTTGCTTATCTGCATTAAGTTGTCTACAATAATCTTTGTCGATTAATTAGCCTTTTCAATACAAATCTTTCTATCATTTGAAATTGATGTTTTAAAATAATTAACTTGATTTTCTTTCTTGATAGGAAAATGGAGGAGGGATTTTCTTTTTCACAAAAAGCTCACAACGTTGAAACATTGGATTGCAATCCTTGAAGAATCTTGAAGTTAAAGAGGATTAAAGCCTTAAATTTTGAAACTCACAAAGTGTTTTTTAATGCTTAAAGAGCTTCCATTTACGCCTTAATTTTCTATTTTAATCCAACTAGATCATTGTTTTCTTTCAAAGTTGGGCTAAAATTGAACCTTAGACACCCACTAGCTTTTTGATTTGGGCTAAAATTGAACAATCAAAACTCACACTTCATTTTGGTGCTTAAAACGAACTCACAATTGCTTTGAAGGCTATAAAACAAACAAGTGTTTGAATTGTGTGATTTTGTTTTTTGAGTGTGTATCCTCTCCCCTTGCACTTCGTGTGATCTAGGGTGCAAGAGAAACACTCAAAATACATTTTATTGCTTTGAAACACTTTGATTTGGGCTTAAAAATTGAACATCTTGTGCGAGTGTGAGTAAGGGCATTTTCGCATACATTATCTTTCTTTGTGCCATCAAAGATCGATCGAGTTACAGATTGTGTTTTTTGATTTCTTTTGTTTATCTTAGAGGGCTTGCCTTGGGGAAAAAGTACTCACCCAAGGGAACGACTCAACCTGTAACACTCTAAAGCCAAGAGTGTTTCCAGCCGGGATATAAATGTGGGTATTGGTTAAACGCCATTATCACACGGTTGGCTCCGACAAGATGGATCCGAAAGGGGACTCTTGCCGTATGGTTCAATCTCCACGAACGGAAAGTCTGAACTAGAACCCTTGTTTTGTAGTGGCCTATTTATCCATTGAGCGAGTTTATCAAAGTGGTGCATTGGAACTTTGATTCCAAGAAGTTACTTGCCATGTCCGATCTTGGTTGAAATATAGAGGTTAGGATTTCATCATACCTCTATATTTTTCCTTGGTTGCATGTAAAATCATCTCTTCTATGAAGGGCATGAGGCAAGCCCACTAAGAAAAACGTACCCATTAAGCTAGGATGTCATATTGCTTGTTTGAAAACACAGTGTGTTTATCGAAAACATTTGCAAACCAACATTCAACATCATCATCAAAATTTCAAACCCCTTAGTTAGAGAAAATACCTTTGACAAAGCCCAAGAACTATTGCTTACCCTTGGGATTATGTCCTTAGAGGTTTCTAAGTAATTGGGTTTACATCTTAATTTGCTCCTACAAAGGTCAAAATTAGGCAACCCTTGTCCTGATTTTTGGAACTTCCACATAGCACTTTGTGGGATGAAAAGA